>JAHWFP010226134.1:0-10129 GCA_023313725.1 Lithobius niger
CGTATTAGTGCGACGCTGATGGCTTACATGTCTTTTTCTAATATCTGTTCCTTTAGGGCTTTAAGTTTTTTAAGGCTTACATCCGTATTTTATACGCTTAAGCGTTTTTTAATACTAATAAAGTTATTAATTAAGTCATTATTAGACATTACTGCAGTTTTCGAAATTATGTCAAGCAAAAAAAAACAAGCACAATGTTGTCCGCAAATGACTGGTGAGAATTAATTCAAGAAAAAATTAGTTAATTTTGTTCTCACTAAAGTATAACCTGTAGGTGTGGTTTTCCATAATGTTCCAAACGACAAATCTGTTTTGGAATGAGACCTTCAACAATGATGCAAAGAAGGCGATGCTCACGCACAGGTCATTGTTATCGCTTACCGCCACTATTGTAACAATAAATCGGGATTTTGTCAATTTACTTTGTGCCGGAACTGTACTGTATCTCCTACTTTTAAATAATAGTGATTTCCCACTTTTAGACAATGGTTTCAGCAATAGTTAAACAATGCTTTTTCTAACAATGGTTATTATGAACACAGGAGCCTACAGTGTTAAGAAAATGAAAAGAAAGGAATACAAAAAAAAACATGCAAGAAGAAATCGAACACCCTAACCTACCTGAAGTCATTAGTCAACGACTAACAACAATAACAGAGCACACCATGGAACCCTTACAAAAGTAAATATTCCTATGTTTCAAATGTTACAAGTTTTTTTTAAAGAAAATATGCCAAATTAAAACGAAGAAAAAACAGTCTTTACTAAGGTCAGCAAAAGATAGCGAATGAATAGAAAGGTGATAGTGTGACCAAACCAAATAACAAGTGAAATCTCGCACCTCTATTTGCATGATGAATTACATAATATGCCAAAGTATCACGGAATTTAGAAGACAAAAACCAACTCCTTTAATGTAAGGTTTAAATGAATCGAAGTCAAAACCGAAAAGGAACACGAATAAGTTTTCCTGTAAGGTTTCAATCCCACAGTGTTGCTAAAGTGTTAAGTCCAGTGTTGCCTCATTCATTGCAACCACCAATACAAAATGTTTAAAATATTCTTTACAGTTTTTACATTTGAAACCGGTAGGTAAGCTAATGGCTTGTGTCTGCTACTTGGCTTAACAATATCAGTCAAAAAAAAACCGGTAAATAACTATATCTCATCAGTACTGCTGGTGTACTGGAAGGAGAAAACCTGACTGAAAAAAACTGAAAAATTAATTAAAAAAAACTAAAGGATTATACAAACTGTGTATGGCTATGTGTGTATCTGATTGTTGTTAATTCCAAGCTACATGGTTTTAAATTTAACCAATGTAAGAAATATATTAATGAATAATCTAAGCACTACGACACAAAGCCGCTTTACATTATAATTTCCACGTTTCGACGTCGAAATATTAATTGAAAGTTGACTACTCATTTAATCTGCGTTTTATTGAAAATTGACATAATACATAACTCTTATATTTAAGTATTTTATATTTAAGTATTTTTTTTATTTAAGTGTTAAATAACTTTTGGTTCCCTTTTACTAATATTTGCAGGGTTTGCAGTTTTGGTGGTTGCTGGTTGAGGACAGCAGGAACGTTTCACGTGGAATTTTAACACTTCAGCAACATTGTGGAAGCATCTAAAACCTTACGGGAGACGCTTCTTAAACACCAAACGAGTTCGTTTTTGTTTTCTAACAAACCTTGCTGTTTCAAAATTTGCGCACGTGAATGGCGCAAAACCGGCGGGATAATGTGAATCGCGCGACTGATTAACAGGCAACGGACACTATAGCTAGCTAGCTGGCAGGAATAAGTGCTCGTTTACGCAACCACTCGCCTTTGTATTCTCGCAGCTATAAGCTAGAAATCATCTGAAATTTCAACATGGCTGGTGTTTTACCTCTGCCAGCTCGCTACGAAACGAGTCAATCAATGAGTTTAAAAACGATTGGGAAAATTGTTTCATAATGAGGAGTGTTTATCTTATTGTCACCAATTCTAAGACTGCAAGTATTTGTTCAAACGATGTCGAGCAAATCCAGGTAGCGTTGTTATCAATTGAAGGCAACGACATTTGCCATCGCGATTAAATACTAGCTGCGGGAATGCAAAGGCGAGCTGATGCGTAAATGCGCCCTAAAAGATTCTTTGGGCTTATCGCCTTCGGAAACACGTTTAATATAATGTTTAGATCTTTCTCTCAAATCGATAGTGCAAAGACGCACATTATAAATAAAACATAATAATAATAAATTTAAAGGGTTTTATACACCAAAGTGGCAAAATAAAAAAAATTGTCTGCAAACGTAGTGAGTGTATTCTAACGTAGTGAGTGTAGATTTGTGCTGCAATTAATTACACCGTTTGATCAGGGACGTTTTTATGGAGGTGTGTGTGTGGGGGGGGGGGGTGACCCCCCCCCCCCCCCCCCGCCTCAAAGTTTACGGGCTGGCAAATCAGTCGTCAAATTTACATAATTTTTGGTCAGTCGGCAAATCAGTCGGAAAAATGCCATAAATTCATGGCTAGATGGAAAATTATGATGGTAAATTTCTAGTTTGTTATTTAAAGTGCTATTGTTTGTGAATTTATTGCATGCCTCCAGGTTGGCTTTCCTGTAAGGTTTACTTTTGCGCCATTAATTCAAACGTGTGTAATTGTTGTAAAGGTATTCACTTCCCTCGTGAGAAACTCTTTTGCTACATTCACTCTAACCATGTAGATGTGGCAAAAGCTGTTTTGCACAAGGTGCTCGAAAATAGTGAGAGGGTGTGTCCCTTTAACATTTCAAATTAGATTGTCACTAATACAAATGATGCTGCTGTCTAGCAACTTCTTGACGCGTATTGTTTGCAATAAAGCGTATTACATATAATTAAACATTAAAGACCGGTTAAAAAAACTCTTGCTTTTTTGAAACGTTAAATTTTTTTATATTCGAAATGGAATGTTTGTCCTGGGCGGACTGACCCCCAGCGGCGATAACAAGTGCCTGGCCCCCTAAGGCAAGGGCCCTGGAAGAAAGACATCAGATGTGGAGAGCGTAGAGAGGGGCTGGAGGAGGTGGATGTGATCTGTGGTAATTTTGTGGAAGATGATGAAACGGTGGAACATATGGTGCTGAACGTTGGGGATTTCAAACGTGCATACTACGTGCTGAGGGAAGAGTGATATGGGGGGGGGGACTAGGGAGACAGGGTGCCGAGAGGTTGGTTTGGGGCCAATATTCGTCCAATCCTGCTGACCCCCCCCTCCCCCTTCCGCAAAAAAATAAAACCGAACATTTCCTAAACATTTATCCTAAATTTTTCCTAATATTTATGAAACATTTTTTCCTTACCTTCTTCAAATTTCCTAAAAATTTAGGACATTTTCTTAAACTTTTTCCGAAAGTTAAGGAACAGTTTTTTCCCCAAATTTCCTAACTTTTTGCGCCAAACCAATTTTTTTTAGAATTTCTGTTGTATCCATGGCCTACATTGGTTTAAATTTCAAAACGCAGTTTAAGAAATTCTCTCCGCCCCAATCCCTAATCAAGGACCGCAACAACGGTCCTTACGTAAGACTCAGCTAAAACTTCCAAGTTAAGCGTCAAACTTTAACCCCCAGAGTTTCCCCAGAATTGTCGAAGACCAATTCGGTATATGGGGACACGCAATAATCATTTCACTGTATTAAAAATGTTAATCACAACAGTCGAACCGTTTGGCCTCAACAACATGGCCATTTCATGTTGTTGTGATGGTGGTTGTTGTTACTCTTTGCCCTCAACTGGGCAGCGAACCAATGAACCGATGTTTACGATTGAAAGCTTAAAACGTAGGTATGAACAAGGTCTAGGGCCTTTTGAGCGCTACTTTAATGTGACTGCAATGTTCTTGTTCTTCTTGATTGGGGAAATTTTGCTCTTACTCAGAGGTCGAGACAATGACCCGATGTTCAACTTTTAGCTTATAGTGGCTCTATCACCGACCTAAAATCGCACGAAAATACCGTGGCACCATCTAGCGGTACTGATATTGTTAATCTTTACAACTTCCTCCCAGATGTACGAGGATGTACCAAATTTTCACTCAATATGGGAGGCTCGTGGCTTGTTTGTTTCGTTAAAAGAAATACCGTTGTGCATTCCTTCGCTTGATGCAAGCAAGTGCTAGACAGTACTAGATAGAACTAGATGTTGCCAGATTATGCATACTTTCAATCGGTGATATTGCCATTTTAAAACGTAGGTGGAGAGCTGTAAAAGTTGGAAGCTATCAAGCCTTGTAACTGATAACAAAAACGTGTTTGATGTTTAAGATAAGGTTTAACTGATCCGAAGTCAAAACAGCAAAGGAACACAAAATAACTTTCCTGTAAGGTTTCAGATACTGCACTGTTGCTGTACTGTTTAGTCCACATGAAACCTTAATGCTGTATTCAAATGTTTTTACCATTTTTTTTAAACTGTAGCACACGATAGGCCAGCTAATGATTGGTTCACTCTACTTGTCTAAATGACGTCGCTTGAAAATGGGTAAAACTAATCGTCTTAGTGTGCTTAGCACAAGTCTACACTATTTAGGTTCGTACGAGTCCGTGAAAACCTGGAAATAACCTGGAAAGTAATAATGAAAATCCATGCGTGGAAAATGTTGGAAAAGTTTGAAAAATTATATATGTATCATCAGTAGGGTGATGAACGGAAAGTAAACAACTTGACTGAAGAACACTGAAACAATTGGCCCAGAATGAAGTCGAGTGTGTAGCCTCGCATTGTTCTTCATTTGTTCCGGCATTAAAGATTTTGAAAGTCGGGCTATGGTTTTAATTGCATTTACGTATATAATGGTTGGATACAGCGGTAAGGTTTCACGTGGGCTAAACAGTACATCAACACTACAATATTTGAAACCTTACAGGAAAGTTAATTTCCGTTCCTTTGCTGTTTTGACTTCGAATCAGTTAAACCTTACCTTAAACATCAAAGGATTCGTTTTTGTTTTCTAATATGTGTTACTTTTCTAATATGTGTTACCATACCACGTTGGTCTTACGTACTCGCTTCACTCGCTCATTCAGTGCAAGTCTGTATGTTGTAACTTGGTTTTTACGCAGCTCTTTTAGCGGCTTTGGACTTTATTCGTAATATTACAAGACGGCAAGCCAAATTGGCAACGAACATTTTAGCTTTAATATGGGAGAGTGACACCAAACTGCTATATTACAAACAAAAACGTCAAGTGTGCCGTCAAAAACGCGGTTATATGATTGAATTTTCACTTGGTAAAATGAACACGGATAAAAATTGATGATTTTTAATTGAAATAATAAAATGTACAATTGAGAAAATTCCATCTGTTTAGGTGCTGCTGTGCTTCACGTTTTAAATATATGATTGGTAAAGCACAACAGCACCTAAACAGAAGGAATTTTCTCAATTGTACATTTTATTATTTCAATTAAAAATCATCAATTTTTATCAGTGTTCATTTTACCAACTGAAAATTCAATCATATAACCCTTTTTGACGGCACACTTGACGTTTTTTTTTGTAATCCGTGTACCTTTTTTACAGCTATGGCGTCGCGCTACAAAGCTTTATGCATGCAGTCGATTGTTGCTGGCCACTTTGAAACAATTCAACTCAGCTCTGAAAGCCTCCATCTGCGAAATAAATACACTATTCTATCGTTTCTAGCTGCCGAAGGCCTCGAAATTAACAACGTATCTTAGTTTGGTTTAAATCTATATCTTTTAGCTGAAACACGGATTCTTTCAAAAGGTTTCAAAGGGTTTAACGAGCGTTAACCACTCGGATTCTTTCAATTCAATTCAATTTATTCTGAAGAAGCCATGGCCCCAGGCCCTACGCTCCTATGGCCTGAATACAACATAACAGCAACGAGCAATAACAGCAATGACCTCAAAGAACAATGACCACCAGGTATCACCAAACAACACTACCAAATAACAGCTAACATCACCAAATAATACTGTGTCACTGCACGGCAATCACGCCGTTAGATTGTTGCACTGCACACGGCACCATGAATGTCAGACAGTAGCAACATCCTAGTTAGCACCCACACACACGATTGCTGGCACAGTACACTCACAATTAAACTGCACCCACTCACGTCGCACACCCGATGTTGCACCACCATATCGTACACCTGCCCATTAGCAGGGTGTACCAGCAGTACAGGAGGGGCACCGTGGGAACGCATGCACTATATATGCACCCCCGTTGCCTTACAGAACCTAGCAACCATCCGTAACCTGCGCAGTGATGATGGTACCGTAGATGCTGACAGCAGGAGCTCAATGGTTGGGGGATCTTTAACCCATACAGACAGCATGCTACGATAAGCTGCATAACCCGGGCATATAAGGAGAAAATGTTCTGGTGTCATGTTGACACCGCAACAGCACAGGTGGGGGTGTCCACCCATCCAAACCGATGCTGATGACCACGCAGAAGCGAGTGGCCAGTGCGCAGTCACGAGAGTACCCTTGCTTCCCCGAAACTCAACCTATTCATGATAGGTCGAGAGTGACAAAGTGGCTGGATCCGGAAAAGGGTTCTTCCCGCCACCGCCTGCTGCCACTTTCCTTGCCAGTCACTGAAGAACCAGCCCCTTAGAAGCTGCCTCCTTGATCGGACTGAGAGTACTGGGGACACAGACGGGGCACCCCGCTCGACTGCTGCACGCGCCAATCCATCCGCCAACACATTGCTATGGTTGCCCCTGTGACTGCGTATCCACCTAAGAGCCACTGTGCCTGTTTGTAACGCAACCCACAACTTCCAGCCAATGGTGTAGACCACTGGGTCACTGACCTCGAGCAGCCACAGAGAACGCTGCAAACTCCTCACACTCGACAGAGAGTCCATGTAAATTGAGAACGATGGGAGCTCCAGATCAAGAGCCACGTCTAATGCCACGGAGATGGCAATCATCTCACACATAGTGCTCGATGTCACAGCATCTACACGCCGCATCAACTCAATCTTAAGAGATGGAACACAAACGCCAATCCCACCCACTTGTGTAGCCGCAACATACGAAGCATCACAGAAAACATCACACTCCGTATATGCCTGCTCGAAAACCCTTAGAGTGGCTAGACACCATGTCCATGGACTCAACGGACACACCCACCTCACGTCTAGGATGTGGTCCGAGACACACAGAAATATCGAAATGCCACTGCCCGGAACACCGAGGAGGCTCCGCGCTTTCTCGCTGAGCTTAGCATAGTCTGCTAGGATAAGCCACACAGGGTCCCCTGGACCCCTACTTAGATTCCGCAGACACAAAGTGGCTAGAAGCTCCGCTGCACGACACTCAAGAGGAGGCTCACCGCACTCCACCCATAGAGCATGGACGGCTGTGGATGCTATACAGCCCGAAACAATGTGTAGACATTCATTGACAGTCGTCTGCAATACACGAATGTGCCGCTGAGCAGTGGACAGAAATGGCAAGTGGTAATCTAGACAAGCCCTCACAAAGGTCCTGTAGGTAGCTAACAGAGCACCCCGTTTCACAGATGCACCCCTGACCAAGGCTCTGAGAACCGACGTCCGAGACTGTATTACCTGCCTAAGCCATTGCACGTGAGCATTCCACATTAACTCCGAATCCAACAGCAGTCCCAGGTACTTGACCTGCTGCTTCGGAAGGACTCGGACACCTGCTATCTCCAAACTGGGCATGGCTCGTAGAACATCCCGCGACCTCGAGAAGACCACCACCTCTGTCTTAGCAGGTGCAAGCAGCAGACCTCTATCACCAAGACAGTGTGCTACCTGGTCAAGTGCCCGCTGAGCATACTCAGCCATCATGCGCAGATCTTCGCCCACGAACCACATGGCTAAGTCATCGGCGTAGCACACAATGTTTGCTGAAACACCCAGTTCTACCAGAACATCGTTGATGGCCACGGCGAAAAGCGTCGGGCTCAGGCAGCTCCCCTGGGGGAGGCCACAGTCAGTGCATGCCTCAGATGACCAAAAACCACCAACACGCGTAACGAATCGCCGCTCGGCCAAAAGGGCCACAATGGCACTTACAAGCTTGGGGCTGACGCCCATACGAGACAGGGAGGCCGCCACCCAAACAATGGAGACCGTATCATATGCCGCTCTAATATCCAGGAAGACGGCTAGAACGACCTGCCCCTGGGCCCACGCCTCCCGAACGCTCGACAAAAGGTACAAGACAGCATCCTGCACACTTCTGTTTGGTCGATACCCAAACTGCACAGGAGCTAAGCAACCAAAATACTCAATGTGCCAGCTCAACCGCAGCACCAGCATTCGTTCAAAAACTTGCCGGATGCAAGACAAAAGCGCAATTGGCCTGTAATTCATAAGGTTCGACCTGTCGGTACCTGCCTTATGAACTGGCTCCAGAATGGTATACATCCATGCTACTGGCACCTCTGCACCATCCAACACGGCCTGGAAAAGCGCTAACAATTCCTCTCTCGCACCCTGCGGTTGCTGCCTCAAATCATCGTATGTCACCCTATCAACACCCGGTGCACTAGAACCTCTGCATTTTGCATGCGCCGCTTCAAACTCACAAAGCTCCCAAGGGGCATCCCCCGCATAAGACCGGACAGCCTCTACAACCGGTGGGGGCGGGATACCGCTCGGCAGGGCATATACACTCGCGAACCTTGCGTTGAAGGCATTTGCCATGCCCTCTCCGCGAAGAATTGTACGACTGGCCGCAGTAGCGCCTAGCGCCTTTCAAAGGGGTTCAAAGGGTTTAACGAGCGTTAACCACTCCTGGTCATCTGCCCGAAGCCCTAAGGCCCTATGTCTGCAACAGCCAGATTCCCAGGCGGTCACCCACCCAAGTATCAATCCAGCCCAATGCTAGCGCCTTTCATTTCGCCCTTCAACAATCAGCTTTTTAGCAAAGACATAACATGTGCACGAAGAATGGATATGGAGTTTGATGAGTGGCATTGTTTCCTAATTACGATGGTTAAAACAATTTTAAACAATCCAAATGATCGTTCAGGGACCTGTAACTCCGGAATGGCTCGACCAATCGAAAAAGTGGTCTTTGTGAAGATGAAGCCCAGTGTAATTTCTGGCCTAGATCATGTTTCAGATCTTAGGTAGGTGCAGTAGTTCTGAAACCGTGTCACACAAGAACAAGAAGAACCACAACAACAACAAGAAGTGAACAGTTTTCAAATTTCCGTGTGGCTCCGTACGTTTACCTCTTGCATGGAAATGTGTAAAAGTTGGTGTAAAGTTAGAAAAAGTTGCTATCTACTATCTGGCCAAGTTTGGTCGAAATATATTGAATAGAAACGGAGAAATTAATAGTTTTAGTTTTGCTGGAGAGAGGACTTCAATTATATATATACACGGCTGTCGCCCTGTATGATAAACTAATTCGTAGTAAGGATAAAGCTTCGTCTTCACGTTTCCTCAAAGTGCGGGTGAGTTGTTGGCCACCAGCATTGTTAGTATTTGTAGCACAATGATCTTAAGTCCGACCCTGGTATGCGGCTATGTCCTTACGACTTTGTCCTTGCGGTCGTCTGTGTCATCTGCAGTGGCATAACTACAATGCTGCAGCAACTGCAGTCGCAGGAGGGCGCAGAGGAGCTGGGGCGCAGACAAAATGGAGAAAAATTCTACTATATAAGAGAACTATGACTGATACAGTGTATTTAATATTTACATTAACTGTATCCAAAATATATTAATAAGTTGAAGCATCATCTTACCTTTACAGTTAAACTAAATCTTTCAGCTAACCTTTACGAATGGTAAAGTATACGGTAACTACGTGTCTTAGCCAGATATAGTGGTTAACATCGTACCAGTGGTACCACGCAGCACCACACGGATTCTCGTCAGGGGCGTAACAACAGGGGCGCGGGAGCGAGGGGGGCGCACCGTTCCCCCACTCATTCTCCCAGTCGGCAAATTCGTGAAAAGAATTAAACTGTCGTTGTACGTGCACTTTTTATTATTTGTTCACGCGATGAAATTAGAGTCGGCATTTCACCTTTGTTCATTTACTCTTCTTCCCATTCGAGAAATTCGTCCAAATAAATTAAACTGTCTTGGCAATACATGTTATTATTTATTACACAGGAAGCAAAAAA
>JAHWFP010226140.1:0-12996 GCA_023313725.1 Lithobius niger
CCCCCCCCCCCCCCCCCCCCCCCCCCCCCAAAGCCCTACAAGGCCCCGCGCCTTCCCGAAATTCTGAGGACCTTTTTTTGGAGCTTGATTTACCTAATCAAGCTCCTATACGCTAGCAAGCAAGCTTGGCATGGTGTGAATTTTCCTCATCACCGAAGACCACTTTCCCTAAATAAATTGGGCTGCGCATGCACCGACTCTGCGTCATGTATTTGTGATCTCTGAAATCAACATGGCTGTTGTTGTCGATCCGACGAATCGACGCAACTCTGGACCACCTGGACTAACATACTAGTGAATACTTATTATGAAACGTAATTGGGACTGCTCCTAACGTAAAAATTGTATTTGAGTGTATTATGCTACAATTGGCAATGTGGAATTTGCGTTAGGCTCGGTAGATAGCTGCTAGAAGAAACGATCACGGTCCTATGCGCAAGGCCAGCTGAGATATTAGCTGCATCCTGGATCAACTCTTATCTCAGCCGGCCTTGCCTATGATTTTCCCAACATTCCGCATGCCGTTGCTGATGAAAAATAATTTCGGCACGCCGCCGCTCTCCGCCACCGTTAATTTTTCAGCGCGCCACGCCACTAGGTAGTTTTGCATTTTAATTCAAAATTTCAGTTTTAACTTTTTAACGAGTTTTTCACGATCTGAGGAACCTTAAAAACAAAAAAGGTAAGAAAGATGAAAATCCTTGAAATGTTCTGAAGTACTTACTCGTCATAGTGTGCTAGTTATTTTTTACATTCGTGCAATGAGATCGAAGATGTTAATGTTTTTCACTTTTAACAATCTCTTGCTACAGGTCAGCCACGATTACCAGCCCTCAGTCGGTTTGCATGCATAGCATTCCCATCAACGCCCATAGCCATAATTTACATTTATGTTTAACAACAATAAAAATTCCTAAACATTGTGATCATTCTGACTACCACAGGGCCTCGTCACAAAATATGTGTAGAACAGCGTTTTTTGTGGTGGTTGTAGTTGTTTTTTTTCTTCGTCCCGCCAAGTAAAACTAGGGTGCTGGTACCAGAAACTGCATACTGTTATTTAAACCCAACAAATTTAGCATAAATAAGCCTAACTAATTACCCTTATTCCCGCCATACAAAAAAATCTTACATTTTTTTTTCTTTTTTCGGACGGAGGGTAGGCGGGTGGGGGCCCCCCCCCCCCCCCCCCCTGCCGTTCAATGAACATTCGAGCCTTAGCTAGCGAATTTTCAACAACAATATGTGCTATCACACATGCCGTACAAAATCAAGCTCCATATATTACTGTTTTCACACGTAATAATTCGTCGCGGGTCATCCCTGGCCAACCCGGGCTGGGGACAGCCCTGGTCAGCCCTCATGCCGAGCTCCTGGCACGCTTTGATTTCACACGTGATAATGCTTGCAAGTCGACCCGCGCTCCCTTGGAGCACAGTCTGTCGAAAAATATTGGACAGGAGTATAGGAGCAGTGAGTCGGCTTCACTTCTCGTATTGCATGTTTTCAGGTGAAGCTCGACATTAATGTCAAACTGACGTCACTAAAATTTGTTATAATATTTAAAATAGCCAAGAATTGAAAAAAAAAATCAAATACTAAGATTAGTACACCATCTTCTCCATGAATATAGGAGGGGGGGAATGACATGGTAAAAAAGATTACAAAAGTCTCTTGAGGAACTCCCACCTTTCCTGGTGAAATTCGAGCCGAAGACAATTAATCTAACCACCTACCCTATATATATAACAATACGAAAAAAAAAAAAAACCAAACCATTTTATCTGTCTTTAACTCCCCCGTCCCCCCCCCCCCTCCCCCCCGATTTTTTCCTCAGACTTTTTCTTTCGTCTTTTCCCCATATTTTTTTTAAAACTTTGATCTTGTACCATGGTTAATAGGCTATAAACGCATTTAAAAAAAAAACTTGTGTTATTGGTAACACCTTTCCGTTAATTTGGTAAATACTACTCTACTAGCTGGTTCTTGATTTTATTTCTTGCGTTATTAAATGCTGGCTAATGTTTTTTTTTCAATACGGGTGTGAAACCCATTTCTGTTGCCCTTTGGAACTATTGTCAAAACCGGTGTCCTTTCGATACCAATACCGACGCTCCAATTGTTAAATCTTGGTGGTGTGGTTCGGTAATTGTAGTGTCGATCTATAAACATATCCAAAGTTTGACGGTTCGAGTCCTTCGTTGGGGCAGTCTAACGTTCTAGAACAGAAAAATGGATAGGGATCGCATCAATTTTATTTCGACATATTATTTTCTCTTTATTTAAAAAATATGATGTCATGTCTTCATTCTGCAACAGTTTGGTATTATGACAACATAACTTCGCTCTCTCTGAAACATGGCTCTTTCATGTAGGTTAGTATTTTATTTTATTTTGCTCAAAATAAAAAAAAAATAAAAAAAACAACCGGTAAGTTCTAATCTTTTCCTTGTAGTGTAGTTTTTCTTTTGGATACACCCAAACAAATCCTTTTAATGGCGCGAAATTTGCAAAACAAATAAAACTGGAAAAATTATATAATTTAGGGAAAAACACTGCCAGTAATTATTGCAAACGCTGGTAGAAAATTGAACCTTTTAACATGGTGATATGCAATACTGATTTTTTTTTTTACTAAGGTGCAATATTTAATTCTCTTCTTTTCTCCCACGTGTTTTTCACCCCGTGGTATAGCCACTATTTAATTTACGAGTGTCACATAACAATTTCTTTACCATTTTGTCTGTTGACATGTAGGCTGGTGGGCTGCACTGCAAGGCTACGAGCGCGGGAGGGCTCGCTTCGAATTTCACACGTTAAAAATAAGGCGCGCTGGCCAGGGCCAGCCAGGGCTGGCATTCGGGCGCGCGTCAGCCCTGGCCAGCTCGCTTTTGCCCATAAAACATTACTACGTGTGAAATCCTCCGTCACGGGTCAGCCAGGGCTGGCATCCAAACATTATAACGTGTGAAATCATTATATCACAGTTGTGTTCCTGTTTTAGCTAGCTGAAACCCAGAAACGTTCTTTGTTATTAGTTCTATTTTACTACTGATGCTAGGGGAATGAAGGCCCCTTTTACCATAAAACCCATAAAGGCCCTTTTACATCTAAGGCCACCGTTAAATTCGCCCCTGGTTCTGCGACTAATGATGACTTAATAATAATAAAATAATAAAAGTCAATTTACCCTGCAAGAACGCAGGGATGGAATCGGAAGGGGAGTGAGCCACTAACACCGATCCAGCATGAAAGATAAGAAGAACGAGAAAATCAGACGGGCCGTTTGAGAAAAGAGTGTAGATTTTCCTTGGATAGTCTACAACGAAACATGGCCAAAGAGGGAGCATTGACGGTATCAAAACCCAGGGCATTCCAAATGTGAGCCACCCTCACAGAAAAGAAATTCTTTCTACAATCTAGGCGAGCGGAGGGAATGGAAAGTTTCCAGTTATGTCCCCTAGTACGGGCAATGGTCGGGGCCAGATCGAAAAAAGGTAAAATGACGTCAAGTTGCTGGTGGAGTATCTGATAGGTTAAGATAAGGTCGAATCTCATCCTTGAAAGTTCGAGTAATTCAAGTCCTAGAAGCTCGAGACGAACACGGTAAGGTTTGTCACGGAGGCCTGGGAGCCTCTTAGTGAAGCGTCTCTGGACAGCTTCAATGGAGTCAATATCACCAAGAAGATAAGGTGACCAAACAGGAGTTGCATATTCTAGTATAGGTCGGACAAATACTTTAAATGCCCACACACGTGTCACGTTGTTACCCAATTTGAAGCACCGATCAACCACAGCCAAACGACGATATGCGGATGAACAGATCTGGTGGCAATGGGTAGTGAGTTTTAGGTCACTAGTAAACGAAATACCCAGGTCTTTCACAATATCATAAGAAGGAAGAATTGTATGATCAAGAGTGTAATGGTTCATTAAGTTTCGAGCACCAATTTGAAAAGAGTGACATTTATTTACAGACAGAGGAAGTTGCCAACATTTGGACCAAAGGTTGACAGTATTTATTTGAGACTCTAGATCCGGAGACTTTCCAACTGAAAAGAGTTCAGCTCCGACCTTCAAGTCGTCAGCAAATTTATAACCAAAGGAGTTCGGGCAATCTAAGAACAGATCGTTAAGATATATTACAAACAGAAGTGGGCCCAGGACAGATCCCTGGGGGACCCCACACGGTACTGCACGTAATGAAGAGAACGTATTTTCAATTTGGACCCTCTGAGTATGGTTTCGAAGGAAGGCTGCTATCCACTTTTCGAGATCACCCGCAACACCACAGGCAGCAACTTTAAGTAGAAGCTTTCTGTGGACAACAGATTCAAATGCCTTTTTGAAGTCGAAGTAAATTGTGTCAGTATGGGTGCCCAGATCCAAGGCACTTGACCAACGGTCAAGAACGAGAAGAAGCTGGTGTGTTGAGGATCTGTTTGGCATAAAGCCAAACTGGTCATTACCAATCACGGAATTTGTCTTAAAAAACACAATGAGTTTATCACGGATTATCGACTCCATAATTTTACAGGCAGTACAAGTAAGGGCAATAGGCCTATAGTTGGAGGGGTCGGAAGCAGAACCCTTCTTAAAAACAGGGATAATATTAGCCTGACGCCAGGCAGAGGGCAAAGCACCCTGTGAAAAGGAAAGTGAGAAGATTTTTGTAAGAGGGTACCCAATTTCCATAATGATGCTTTTAATGAGGAAGGCCGAAAAGCCATCAGGGCCAACGGCTTTACTAGGATTTAGTTTTTTAACTGCATTTAAAGTGTCCTGAAGAGTGAAGGGGATTGTCGAGCAAGAGAAAGAGAGTCCATTGAGGCAGTCAGTCGGGCGAGAAAGGTCACCATTATCAAAGATGAAATTAGCGGAGAAGGTCTCCCCAAGAGTCTCTGCCTTGGAGAGATTGTCGTTAACAAAACAGGAACCAACCTTAAGTGGAGGGAGTGACCGTGAAGAAGAAGTAAGCCTACGATAGTGTTTAAAGAGGGATGACAAATTTCCCTCACGAATAATCCTTGCACCTCTTTCAGAGTACCATGTCTCCGTAGCAAGGGACAACTGCTTGCGTGTATTGTTATGGGCAGATTTATTTTCAAAGCAGGGATTCAATTTGAGGCGTTTCCAAAGAGCGAGTTTTTTATTGCGCAATCTGGCTAAGTGCCGAGGCAGACGTGGAGTCGCAGAAATTGGCATGCAAGATGGGGATCTAGAATATGCAATATGACCAGACAAGATAGCGCAAAAACATGACCAGGCATCCTAATGTTAGGAGGCGGATCGAAAATCAGACTTCCAGCCAACAACAGATCAAACAAATAACTAACATTCTGCAAGCTGAAAAAACCAGTGCCTGTTGTACCTGTAAATTTGTTGTGCCGAAAGCTTGCAGTGTGTTATCTTTATTTGTTTGACCTATGGTTGGCTGGAAGTTATTGTTGACTGGATCCCACTGTGGAGTACAAGTTCGTTTACTGATCATACGACTTATGAGACCAGTGTGACGACTTATGTAACCAGTGAAATGCTAGAGTGCATTGAAACAGTGAAGAATTCTTTACTGCACATTTTTATAGAACTTTACATTTTCTGGAAATAGTCCATACATCAGCAGAACCAGTTTAAACAAATGTGTAATCTATTTATTAACAACATGAATAAAAACTGCACATTTGATTTCCAGATACGCATCCGCAGCAAGCATGATTGCAAATCAAACGTAGGGTAGATATGATATGCCTATTTGTGGAGGTGCAAAAAAGTAAGTGCAAATTTGGTATTATTTGATTTTGGTGATTCGAAGCAGTTCAGTTAAAATTTCATTAAGATATTTTGTAATAATTTGTACGTTTGCAATACGATTTTTGTTCGAACTTGTTCTGGATACATCATTAAAATAATGATTTTTAACCTGAGAAACAGACTTTGGCCCACTGCAGGAAGAGAGAGTTAAAATTTATGGCAATTTTATACTGTATGTCTATTTTTAAGACCCCAGCTGAAAAAGTCTGCAGAAATATTTCAGAACACTACAGTTCCAGTATTCTAAAATATTTCTGCAGATTTTTTTTAGCTGGGGGTCATAAAAATTATCACAAAGTATACAAATTACCATAAATTATTAGTAGTTGTGCATTAGTTTTGCCAAAAAATCTATGGAGTTTTCGGTTTACTGCATTTCTTTTTCTTTCTTTTTTTGTGAACCTTTTCTACGTATTGGTTTACGTATTTTCTTGCAGTTTACTGTAAGCCTGTGCTTACTGTTTCTGTGCCTTACTTCTGTGTGTAATTGTGTGTGTACAGTTTGGGGGTTACTGCACATTTGGCTGTTGTTGTGTTTTTGCGTCCCAATTTTCTACGAATTTTCTACGTCTGCTCCATTAATTTGCGGCATTTTTCTGCAGATTTTCTGCACCTTAAACTTATAAATCCCACAGATTTCGGACAGATTACGGAGACAGTAAGAATTCAAATTTTCTTCTAAACATTGCAACATTGTGTGTCCTTTTACATAACAGTATGTCACACTTCCAGCAAATGAATGAACACTAATAATGTAATTATGACACCCTCCAAACCAAACTGCACCCTTTCCCAGACTCCTGCAATGTGGGGTGTGTAGCTCCCCGGCACCTTACGTGTTTCGGTTTTGTTTTTAATGCCCCTCCCCCCACCTACGCCTTCCCCCCTCAGAGAATCGGCCCCCTACCCTTCTTTCTCACCCTTGACATCCTTCCCTGGTCGGAAATCGGGGCATTCCCAAGGATGTTTTGGTGTAGACTCTGAAAAGTCACAAAGAAGTTTGACTAAAGTCTAAAATAATACAATCACTGAGAAACCCAGCATTCAGCAAGCAACTCCGCTCATCAGCGAAAGTCAAACCGTCGACAATGGCACACTATACAAAAAATTGAGGTTCATTGTCGTTATAATTGTTGCAATTATAATTGTTGTTCATTTACCGTGTATGAACGGCCGCGCACGCAATGATTGTTGGAGCTTACTTTGAAACAATTCAGCTCAGCGCAGAAAGCCTAATTTTACGAAGCAAATAAGTTATTTTATCGTTAATAGCTGCCAATTTCGAGGCCTACGAATGTAACTTAGTTGGTTTAAAACTATACGGGTTTAGCTGAAACATGGGATGTTTCATTTACCCATCGAGTATCAACTGTTTTCGATGTAAGTTTGAAATACATAGCACGTGCACCAAGAATTGTTATGCACCGTAGCAAAGACATCACACCTGCACGAAGAATGAAAAAAAAAACGTTACTTTTAATTGTAACGATAAAATTTAATTGTTGCTACTGCTGCTGATGATCCTTGAGCTCTTATAATATTAATATAGTAGGTATCTCCTGGCTGAATTAAGCTGTTAAATATTCTCATAAACCCGTTTGGCACCTGTGAATCTCTTCTATGTTTTTGACAAATGGTGTACTTTGTGACATGTAAAATGCTATTTGTTTATGTGTACCAAACCATGTGAAACTTCTTTGTAAGATACTTTTGTTTTAGCCTAATTATTCGTCTTTTGGGACTGAAATCACAAATATTTTCTTTCCTGTTTTATCAGTAAAAATTTCGCCCACAATTCCATCTTTAAACACAATGTTTATTGCTGCTTGGGGTACCTGTTTTTCATAATTTACCCTCTGGGAATTTTGTACCATTTTCTACAAAGTTCTCTACTGCCGTAATAACTTCGCCTTCATGCGGAATGAAAATATTGAATTTGATCTGCCAAGTCCGTTTGTATTAAATTACAATAGTATTACGTAATAAAAAAAAATCCGCAATATTGTTGTTCTTTTCCTAGAGAATAAATGATATTGAAATCGAATTGTTGCAGCTCATCATCGATCTAGCTAATCTCCCCTTGCTATCCTTTGCATCTTTTAACCATTGTAAAGATTTACGATCAGAAATACCCGTAAATCTTACTCCTGCAAAAAAGTATTTGAAATATTTAACTGCCCGCAGGATCGCCAAACATTCTTTCTTGATGCTTCTACATTTAACTTCGTGTTGTCTTAAAGTCCAACTTGCATATTGGATACCGACTGGTCCTCTGCTTTGGACTTGCATCAAGGCTGCACCAATGACCAAAACTTGACGAAGCAAACCTGATGATTCTGTTCACAAAAGCAAGGGCAAATGATAATTAGGTTGAGCCAAAATTGGAGGTGACCTTGAATATTCTTTAAGCTTTTCAAAAACTTGTTGGCACCATTGATCCCAATTCCATTTCACCTCTTGCTTTGTTAACTGTATCAAAGTACAACACAATGCCGAATATTCCGCTATATATCTACGAAACCAGAAAATCAACCCAAGTAGGGATCATCGTTCTGTAATATTCTTAGGAGGTTTAGCCTCTGTAAAAACTTTCGTTTTTACCGAACTAATTGCACCCCGTTTTCACTAATTATACTCATAACCCAATATTCTTGTCACTTTTTCCGCATAGTTGTAAGTTATCTGAGTTTAAGGTTACACTGGCGCAATCCAGCCATAAAATAATGAATTCCAATTTTGGAAGATGAGTTACCCAATCCTGGCTAGAGGCTGAGAAATTGTCCTCGTAGCCGAAAATTGAGTCAACCTGTGACGTTCTCAACAAATCATCTATTAGCCTTTGAAAATATCTTCCTCGAATTTTACAGAATTGCATAGCCAGAGGTACAAAATATCTACGAAATGTCTGCCAAATGTTGCAAAACAATGCAAGTTTGCTTGACTGTACAGTATGTCCATCCACTGTCTACCTATCTTTGTGTGCGAAAAAACGGAATGTTAGAGATGCGTATTTATTTTTTCTGGCTGGACCCGTGCAATTGATTTACCAAAGTTTTCCAGAATCGGAAAGCTTTGTCCTATGTCTATTATTTGATGGCAACACGATAGCCTTTGTCTAGATTTAGCATGTGTCATTTCGATGGATTGTTGATTCTGCATTATTGCAGGTAGATGCACTATCGTACCGGACTCGCGAGTCTGTGCCCTGCTTTCTTCAGATAGACGACTAGGCGGTGTACGAAGGCTGCGTGCGATAGTTCGATTTGTTAAAGCAACTGGTGTTCTAGTCTGACCCTGCACACTCTGCCCTTCTTCAGTAAATATTGGTTGATTATAGTGTGTATACGGGTAAAGGGGTTGGTTTTGTGTTCTGTGCGGTTCATTTTGCAAGTGCGTGCAATGTTTAAGTGCACGCACTACTTGTCGTGTAGTGAGAATTCGTGGAATCTCTAAGGACTTAGATAATCTGATGTATGTTGTCGGGAGCGTATGACTGCGGGTCCGGGCTCCCCGAAATAAATTCTAATTCT
The DNA here is from genome assembly GCA_023313725.1 of Lithobius niger. Lineage (NCBI taxonomy): Eukaryota > Metazoa > Arthropoda > Chilopoda > Lithobiomorpha > Lithobiidae > Lithobius > Lithobius niger. Next base: position 9,342 of record JAHWFP010226140.1, read on the forward strand.
AATTCACTATTGTGGCAAACAATTGCGGACACATTTCAACTTGCCAACCAAAGCCCGCATTGAAGAACTAAACAGGCCAGTCAGTCAAGTCGGCAACTCAATTTTGAGGCTAAAAATTATAGACTTAGTACCCTAAGTTTTACAACTGGAATATTTAAGTGAAAACCGTGAGCGTTTCACTTTAGCTCTCAACTACGAATTAACAAATTTATTTCAAAGGTGGAATACTGACAATGCTAATTTAAACAAGATACAACGACAATGTTACTTTCCCCGTGTCCCAGCAACGTTGCAAATTGTTCGAATGAGCTTCAATCCGAGCTTGTGCTCTTCGCCTCTTTATTGAGCCATTGTTACATTTTGTAGCAGCGTAACATTTTGATATTGTTAGCCGCTCCGCCACCCATGCCGCACCGCCCCCTCCTGTCCATTTTCTGAAGATTCTGGTGCGCAAACGAACTCTAATAAGCACTGCCTGCCGGCTGTGCTAATGTAATTCTGTATAACCAAATACAATATTACATATCATAGAATTCTGCAAATCAGTTACTCGGATTAGCGATCTCACAGGGAAAGAATCACTATGATTTCTGTCCTGTCCTCCACTTATTTGATTTCTGCTCAATGATTTATTTGAAAATTTCGTCGCCCCCCCCCCCAAAAAAAAATGTGAGACAGGAATTTCACTCTCGAACATGTGAATTCATGCCCCAAAGCTTCCATCCCATGAAATAAAACCAAAAATCAGAAAAAAATTGCGAACGTTATCATATCTTAAACAAACAAACACACAGAAACACAAAAACATAGACACACAAACACACACACCAGCTGATACACCAGCTGGATCTGTTTTTCCATCAATTCTAACCGATATTGTTTAGCTTAGGCAGAGACTGTTCTACGCTCGTTTAAATGTGTAGCAGCTAGTTTAAATTTCTAAACGCCATTTTAATGCTTACATAGTATTTGTACCTAAGCTAAACAATTTCTGTTAGGATTGATGGAAAGAATAGATCCCCACCTTTCTGAATATTGTTAGCATGTCCATTTCGAGCCATTAGAGGCTTCGCAAGACCACTTTGAATACGAAAATCACCATATGCTTTCGCCACTATGCCTTTATATGGCATATAGGACGGTCACTATGTACGATAGACAATTTCGGTTAGGATTGATGGAAAGAATAGATCCCCAACATTAAGAATATTCTAAGCAAATACATTTCGGACTATTAGAGGGCTCGCTAGAGCACTTTGAATTCGAAAATCATCATGCGATTTTGCCACTTCGCCATTATCTCTTCACCTTTAAATGAGCATGGAACGGTCCCTATCTAAGTTAATCAATTTCGGTTAGAATTGATGGAAAGAATAGATCCCCTGCTTTTAGAATATCCTAAGCATGTCCATTTCAGCATATTAGAGGGCTCGCAAGAGCACTTTGAATTCGAAACATAATGTACGATTTTGCTACTACGCCATTATCTCTTCGCCTTTAAATAGACATAGTACAGTCCCTATCTAAATTAAATAATTTTGGTTAGGAGTGATGGAAAAAATCGATCTCCACCTTTCAGAAAATCGTAAGCACGTCTATTTCGGGCTATTAAAAGGCTCGCAATAGCTCTTTGAACTTTGAACAACCAATTGAAAAAGGGAGTGTTCTCCCGAGTTAAGGGTGATGTCCTTTAAATCCAATTTTGGGATAGAAACGTTACTTTTACGTAAAGATGTACACCACTTTTCCTGCCCAGAATTATTTGCGGAACGTTTTTGCTTCATATTATGCTTTTGATTTGTTAACGGTTAAGGAGTTACAGCAAAAAAAATCTTATTTATTGGGGGGGCCGCCATTTTGGTGTTCTACATGGAAATTGAGGTCGCTCCCCCTCTGAAAAACATTGTATTGGCCTAAGGTACCCACGTGCAAATCGGCATATACTAAAATCAAAGTATGCACAATATTTTAGTGTACCACATGTACTATGATGTTTACACTACTAGCTCCCAGCGACATTGAAATTAGTGTTCAAACAATTTTTAATGACGAAACAAAAACGAACTCGTTTGATGCTTAAGATTAGGTTTAATTGATCCGATGTCAACCCAGCAAAGGAACACAAATAAACTTTTCTCTGAGGTTTCTGATACTGCAGTGTTGCTGTAATGTTTAGTCCACTTGAAACCTTACTGTTGTATTCAAATGTTTTGACCATTTTTTACTTTTGCAGACGACGGATTCAGCTAATGATTGGTGCATTCTGCTTTTACTGAACGACATCGCTGGAAAATGTTTAAAAACTAATCATCTTAATATGGGAAAGCTCTATAGGTAATTGAGAGTTTGTGCAGAGTCTTTGAAAACCTGGAAATGTCCTGGAAAGTAATAATGAAATTCTTTGTCTGGAAAAGTGCTTTATATTCTTGAAAAGTAATGTAAATCATCATGTGGATGGTGAGCGGAATGTAGACGACGTGACTGAAGAACACTGAAAAATATAGCAAAAAAAGTAGTCGAGTGTGTAGCCTTACAATATTCTTCCTTTGTTTGGCCTGAAAAGTTGTGAAATTTTGGGTCTGACTTTAGTTCTATTTACGTTCATAATGGTTGGATACAGCAGTAAAGTTTCACGTGGACTAAACAGTACAGCAACACTGCGGTATCTGAAACCTTACAGGAAAGTTTATTTGTGTTCTTTTTTTTTATGATTTCTGAGATTGCATTTGTTGTTAACACTTTATAAACTTTTGTTACAGGGTATCATACACCCAGGCGTAAGGACCTGAAATATGAAGACTATTTTTCTACTGATCGTGTTGCTGTCCTCTCTACCATTAATTTTGAATAGAAGTCTCCACAAAAACAAAAACGATAATAAAAAACTTTTTACGTCATTCCAAGTCCCACATATCGTTGGGGAAGAAAAAGTGGGCAGCGGGACGAAATCTTTAGCTAACAATAAAGAAAAAGATAAAAAAAAGATTGATGACATGCTTAAAAAAATAAAAACAAATGTAATTAAGAAAACAGTCGAAGATAAGGATAAGGAAACTTCAGGGAGTTCTGCTAGTGACGCAGATAAAGAAGAAAAAACTCATGTAAGAAAGGGAGGAATACACAGGTTGGGCAAAGATGAAGAAACAGACGAAAAGTCAGGAAGTGACACGGATAAAGAAGAAAAAACGGATGATGGGTGGGAAAGTGAAGCAGAAAAAGTTGAAAAAGATAAAGCTTTAGATAACAATAATAAAGAAGATAAGAAAAAGATTGATGACATTCGTAAAGAAATAAAGAAAAAAGATGAAAGTAAGGATACAGAAAAGAATACAGCTGAAGATAAGGATAAGGCAACTTCACTGCTAATGGTAGACTTCACTACCAAAGAAGAAGAAATGTCTGTAAGCAAGGGGGGAATACCCAATGGGGAAAAGGATAAGATAACAGACGACAAGTCAGGAAGTGACATGGATAAAGAAATGAAAACGGATGATGGGTCGGAAAGTGATGCAGATAATGAAGAGAAAACGGATGAAGGGACGGGAAGTGACGCCAAAAAAGATGAGGAACACTTCGAAATGTCAGGAAGTAACGCTGGTAAAGAAGAGAAAACGGATGATGGGTCGGAAAGTGACGCAGATAAAGATGAAAAAAC
>JAHWFP010226145.1:0-11744 GCA_023313725.1 Lithobius niger
TAAACTGCTTCGTTGAACAAACCTGGATAGTTGTGTAATGAACGCTGATACTCTCAGCAGGTATTTTGTTTGAACATTAACTTGTTAAAACACGTCATTTTCAGTACGAATTGACTGGAAATTTAATTTTTATCTTTAAATTTTGTTAAGTGGTATATTGAAAGTGCAACCACAACAAAAGGAACTTTCAGCTATTTCCCGTTTCGGAACTCTACACCTAAATTTTAAGTGCCTATGTTTTACTCTTTTTGTCACTATCAACGTCTCCCTATGTGGGAGAATAGTGTCAAAGACTGTAACGACACTAATTAAACATTCATTAGGAGTATTCTACGGGGGTTGCAACTTGTTCCCGGTTGGCCCTTCTTAAGGTTTTTACGAAACATTTTTCCTGCAAAAAAATTTGTCTGTCTACCCCTCTGCGAAAAAGGTCAGCACTGTCGTTAAAAGGTTGTTGTGTTATTAGCCATAAAACCTTCCAGTGTTGTATATTATGTTTAAGTTATGGGTACCATCTCTAAACCCTTCAGGGTAAACCAATTTTATGTAAAACAAGTTGTTTGGTAACCTTAAAACCACTCCAGTGGTAGTCTGTTAACTTTAAATAGAGCTGATAGTTGCGCATGCGCTTATAGTACCCTCTATTCCGATCCTTATCGCAAGCTAGGTCCTGAGGAGTGCGCCCAGGGGTTTTTCTCGAGGTTTTTCCAGATAAAAAAAATAACTTTCTGTGCACGGCTGACTGGTTAGAGCATTAAATGTTGCGATTATCTCATTTGAATTAACAGCTACAAAAACCCTTAAACTGTGACCCTTTATGGTCAAAATTTGCGTTTTTATTTATATAAACTTTCGTTTGCTCCAATTTTCTTTGTGGCCTGTACGACTTTCCTGCAACAAGCAGCGCGGACAGCACTAAGTTAATTTTTGCAACTAGTGTCCCTTTAAACTTGTAATGTGTATTTACAAAAATTTCTTGAGCCACAAAAACGTCAGTCCCCCAAAAATATAAAATGGCAATTTTTATTTTTTGTAAACAGTGTATTTTATAACTTGTGGTGATGTATTTCACGGGAGGTGTATTCCTCAGAAGGTGTATTCCTTGGTGCATTAATTTATGCAATTTATTTACATGGCTTGGCAGTCTTGTTCTTTGGCATGTCTTGTGTGCACTGACCGTTTCTGTTGTAGCACTTATTTGGCGTTCGACAGTAACCCCAAATAGAGTCCTCCGCGTGGGGGCGTGTAAACGCGGTCTCGTATCAGACGCTCGTGGTGAGGACCCCTCAACACCATCGAAGAAAAAACCTGAGGGCAGTACTCTTACCTACCAGAAGAGCATCGTCTGTATGGCGATTACAATTTAAAAATGTAAATAATGTATATTTCTTTAGGCATAAAGCCGAAACACTTTCAGCTTAGTTGTGTTTTAGATGTTGTCAACACACGATATTTTTTATTTCTAACAGGTGACGACTTTGCTTATTTATGAAAAATGTCCGATGTTCAAACCAGTTTAAAAATCTAACCTAAACTGCAATTAGCCCTTTAAAAACTAGCTGGAACATTTAATCTTTTGATTTGTGCACTTAATGCATTTTGGTAAACTTAACTTCTTGCCATGAACCCTACCGGAGCTCGCATGTTTATGTTTGTCTATTTTTACGGACCCAGTGTATGATTTTATGTTTATTTTTTATAGCATCTCCATCCAAACTCCGACCGTAGCGAACCTCTAAAAACATAAACAAACTAGCTATCCTTCGTTAAAAACATGCCTTGTATATAGCAATCCGTTCCCAAAGTCAAATGTTTATTCTGTGCATTACACTTCGTTCCCCCCCCCCCTTCAATAGTTGCGATGCCTAACGTCGTAGTTTATTTTAATAAGCCTAAAAATCACGTTGTTATGAGTTGAAAACTCACTTGCACATTCAAAGCCAGGCCTCTAAGTTTTCAAGTCGGCAATTCCCTTTGTCAATTCAAATCCAGCCAACCAAAACACTGCTTCAATTCCGTCAGCCAGTCAGAGCGCTCAAGCTACCCCGGTCGTCCGCGCTGTCATGGCCGACTTCCGGTAATGGCGGCGCGGCCGACTTTGGTCTGTCTCTCCTCCTCCAGGCGTCCCCCTCTTCCCCACTCACCCCCTCCGTCGCTCTCCTACAGGTCCGCGCTAACCCTCTACCTGCCTGCCAAGCAGAAGGCATAAAAACCCAGACGCAGTAGAGTATAGACAGCACAGCACAGCTCAAGGATTCTCAAAGCTAGAGGTCGCTACGCCGGTCGGGAGTGGAGATGCCGCGGTCCGATGGTTGCCATGCCGGGCAAAGGTAGTGGTTCGTATCGTACTTAGTTTAGCTTTAAAAATTTAATTTTTGGAAACTCCATTCAAAATTTATAGTTTAAACTTAACTAAACCTCGTAGCTTTAGAAGGTAAATTTATGGTGCGTCAAGCCCAACGGCATTTCGGACGTTGGCGGCCGTAATTTAAGGGTTCACGGTCCCTTACTAAAAACCAGCTTTCATTATTTTGTTTCTTTAAACGCAGTTTAATGTAAACAGGGACGGTTTGATCTTCGTGGACGGTTGCTTTGATTAAACGCTCGGATCCACTTTATATGTAGCCGAGGCTTTATAATTTAAGGAGTTGACTTATCAACAGCAACTCTGGGAGGTTTAATGCTTAGTTAATTCACGGTTGAAACAAAACTGTTATTAGGTCTACTATTACTAGACAGCCGAGGCTGTTCGTAATTTAGAGGGCTCTTTTGCGAAATCCCCTTGTGCCTACTCAACTCTCTTTTTCTATTTGAAATTGTTTTATGTGAACCTCGTGTTGGTTCTAGTGTCGAATTTAAATGTAAATTCCCCCTGTATTTTATAACCTAAACTAGGTGTAAAGTTACCAAATGTATTTGTAGTGCGATATTTTTTATTCATGTTTGTTTAAAATAAAAACCAGGAGTTTTTCTTAAACGTCCGTCAGTTTATTCGCTCGTTGTTCGCTAGAAGTTAACTTGTAAGATAATTCTCTTAAACTTAGCTTAGCTAGCCTAATTTTCCCACCTTGGTGGCAGCGTTACCGCTTATTATTACAGTTAGCCTACAATATTAGGACATGTGTAGCTCCATTCCCTACGCCGGGACTGTAGCTGTTGTGCTTATTTGAAACAAAAAGTACCCCAAAGTAATAGTAAGAAGATCAAGTTACACCAGGCGAGCGGCGATGCTACAAGCACCTACTCCGTCGTAGCATCCGCCGTTACAGATGTCAAGTGCTTCATAGGCTTGGACGATCACTGATTTTAGCCAGGTGGCAATCATCCTGGCAGAAGTAACACCAATCTTCAGATTGAAAGGAAGAAACAGCTGTGATCGCCCACTGCGGATGGGATGATACACTTTGAAATAAAACCGGAGCGCTCGAACCAGGCACAAGGAACGCTCATCATCATCCCCCAAAATTTTTGACAGGGAAAGAATGGTAAAGGGGAGAGTGCGTTCCTCTGGTTTTTGCGACTTGGCCCGAAAGGTTGCTGTCGGGGTCAGGGTGACGCCGTCGTAATCCGGAAGGAAGAAGCAGTCCGATTCTTTCGCAGAGAGAGCTTATAATTCACTACATCGGAGACAGGCGGCAAGAGCTATGAGGAACACAGTTTTTCGTGTAAGATGACTGAGGCAGGCGGAACTGAGAGGTTCATAAGGAGCTGATAGTAGGGCATTAAGGACAATGGACAGATCCCAGTCCGGGAACTGTCGCTTGATCCGCGGCCTGTCAAGACAGAACGAGTGGATGAGGGAAGAGACACGATAATTAGTAAGCAAGTTCCCTTGATCCGCGGCCCGGAATACCGCATTTAGGGCGGAACGGTACATGAGGATAGTGGAACCTTGCAAGCCACTTTGAAAAAGAGAAGTAAGAAAACGGAGGAGGTCCTCTATAGGGGGACGGATCGGATTGACTTGTTGTGTAAGACACCAACAAAAACATCTTTTCCAATGGCTTTCATAAATCTTGTTTGTGGAGGAGCGGACGGCTCGAGAGGCGATGCGGACTGCTTCGTCTTCAAATATGCCAGTTGATCGGAGTAACTGGACGATAGTAGCCACCCGTGAAGGTGCAATGCCTTGATGTTCAGGTGGCGGGTCGTGCCGTTGGCCTGGGTAAGCAGGTCCGGGGCGAATGGTAGCGTCCGGGGGTCATCGATGAGGAGACTCAGCAACGCCGGGAACCACGCTGCTGCTGGCCAATTCGGGGCTATTAAGAGGAACCGTCCCTGGCAAGACGCAATCTTGCATAGAGCCACGGGAAGCAGGCGAGGTGGAGGGAAGACGTAAGCGTAGAGCTGGTTCCAGTCCAGCGTTAGGCAATCCACTGCCCACGCCCGTGGATCGGGAAAGGGGCTGACGAACAGGGGAAGTCTGGCATTGAACCGAGTAGCAAATAAGTCGACTATCGGGCGTCCCCACAGTGCGAACAGGGTCGAGCAAACGTTGCAGTCCAGGAACCATTCGCTGGCAGGAGGAGACCGCCGCGACAGGGAATCGGCAATCACGTTCCGGGAACTGGGAATGTGGAGGGGAAGAAGTTCCACATGAAGACGGATGCAGAGTTGAAAGATGTCCGATGTGATCTGGTGAAGAGACAGTGACCGTGTTTCCCCTCCTTTTCTCGGATAGGCGACAGCAGTCGTGTTGTTGATGTGCACCGGAACGACATGGCCAGAGACATGATCTTGGAAGTGCAGTAGGTTGAGAAGAACTGCTCGTAGTTCCAGGTGATTTATGTGTTCCTGGGGTGGCGAGGGCCACTGGCTCGATACCGTGGGGTTGCCCAAATTTGCCCCCCCATCCTGTGAGGGAGGCGTCCATGAATAAATGAAGCTGAGGAATGGACTCGTGAACAGGAACCGAGGCAGTAAGGTTCAATACATTTGTCCACCATTGAATGGTAAGAAGCGGGAAGGACGGATGCAGCGGCTGCGGTGGTAGTAAAGGCGCGAGACAAGGATTGCCCCAATGATCCGTGCGGTAATGATGAAGGGGACAGGCCATCCAGCGACCCTACGGTACGAGATCCGCGAATGAGTTGATCGTTCATATGACAAAGGCTAGGTCTTTGAAAGAGTGGTGTGGGAGATGTAGGAATTCTCGTATTGCAGTCATGTGTCTGGAGATACGATCCGGAGAAGGCATGACCGTTCCGCGGGTCATGTCGAAAAGGACGCCGAGGAATATGAAGGTCTGAGCAGGATGGAGGCGGCATTTGGGCAGATTGATTCCCAGGCCCAATGAGTAAAAAAGAGACACGGCGGACCGGAGGTTTTGTGTACCGATTGCTGCGTCGGAGTGGGGCAAGAGACAGTCGTCGAGGAACGCATGGATCCGTATGCCCTGTCGATGGAGATGTGCCAGAACCGGTCGTAAGACCATGGTAAAAATACGGGGAGCGGCATTGAGGCCGAAGGGTCGACTACAGACCTCGTAAATTTTTCTGTCGCGAAGGAACCTAAATAGGTGGCGGACAGAGGCATGAAGCGGAATGTGTAGGTATGCGTCCGCCAGATCTAACGAAATTGTCCAGTCGCCTAGATGGAGGGATTTCTAGATCATAGAGACCGTTTCCATCTGGAAGTGAGGATTGTCGATGAACTTGTTGAGGGGTTTTAAGTTGAAGATGAGTCGAGTACCGCCAGACTTCTTTGAGCATAGAAAAATGCTGCAGTAAAACCCCGGAGAGAATAGCGGCGACAGAATGCAGATTGCATTCTTGTGAAGGAGAGAGCTTATCTCCTGTTGCAGCGCCGGAACGGAATGGTGGGGAACGGAGGGGTGGCGGAATCAGGAACGTCGGCTTGAAGCCCTGAGTGATTATGGAGAAAACAACTGGATCGTGACAAATTGCTTGCCAAGCCGGCAGGAAGAAACGTAACCGTTCCCCCACGACTTGTGGGGACGGAGGAATGTCAGTAAGAGTCCCTATGTCGGGAATGGGATCGGGAGGGAGTACGTTGGTGTCGTTGTGGAGGGATATTTTGTCCCAAGGAACGGCCACGTCCCCTTCCCTGTGAACGGGATGGAAAGGGCGACGAGAAACGTGGAAGTTTAGGTGGAACGGGTTCCAGTATTTTCTGACAGGGCCAGTTGTCACTGGGGGGATCAGATTTGGTGATAGCAGTGGAACGTGGTCGTCTGGATTGTCGAGTCCTGAGAGGTCGCGGCTTCTTGGAGACATCAAAATGAGGAGCAACTTTTGGAATCAGACCCCTAAAGAGCGATTCCGACTCGTGAATCGGCTGGTTCCGGAGGAGATGCCGTGTGGAATCGTGCAGATTTGAAGTTGTCTTGAGCGTAATTTCGCGCAGAAGAAGAGTTGAGTTAAACATGGCTCTTGTAAACCAAATCATAGCATGGTAAGTTGCGAAGCAACTCTTGCGGAACACTTGATGAATCAGGAACGCAAGTTGTTTCGTGTCGGGAGGGGGAGGATCGGCCTGAAGGCGTTCACATAATGCATTGGCAGCGGTGCTTAGGACGTCCGCCTGCAATGCCGCCCGTAATCCAAGACGAAGCCGATCATTGTCCCGAAGCACATAAACAGGAACCGCAGCAGGCCGGGGTAAGAACAAGGCGGAACCAAAGTCGAGCTTGGTGTCGGCAGTAAGAAACTCGGACTGCGGATAGGTGTCAAAATTGCGTGGATTGGCCGTTCCGCCACTCGTGGGGCGGAAGAAGTTCTCTCGGCCAGGCCGAGGTGGAGGAGATTCCTTGTCTAATTCTAAGGGAGAACCGTTGCCGAGAAGAATCCCACCATTCCGTAGCAAGGTCGTGAGCAGAGTGGTAGATTGGCCTAACAAAGGCTGTTGAAAAGGGAGTTGATCCCTCAGGCCAAAACCAAATCCTGTTGCCAGGCCCCGATTCTTATTGGGTGGCTCCGCGGATTGAGATAGCTTGTAAAGAAAACAGTCCGGAACTATATTTTCCACAGTCTTGAGTAGGTCCGGGAGCGGAATGTCAGTTGGGTCTGGATCATCCCAAATTTGGTGAATTGGTGAATTGGTGTATTCCGAAAGGGAAGGATCAGGTGTGTAGTAGGGAACGTCCTCTTCGTCATCTGGAAGAATCGGAACGACTGGTAAAGGCTGGGACGATCCGGGAGCCGGATCGTGGCTTCTTCTGAGTGGATGCAAGCCAGTCGGTAGTATAGTCGGAAACAGGCACCTTACGTTTGAAGGCACGAAGAGACGAGTCCATCAAAGCATTTACCTGGGAACCGGTCAGAGGACCAGAGGAACCAGGAACAGCGGAATGACCGCTACGTCGGGAACAACAGGAGGACAAATCCAAAGGAGTGGAAAGCGGAACTGGAGTGGCAGCCAATTTAGCCGCAACCTTGGGAGCCTCAAGTTGCAGCTTCAAACGAGCGTTCCTTAGCCTTGGAGAGTTCCTTTTGAAAGGAGCGTATGTCCGGAGAGCGGAGCACTTGGCCACAGGGTACCGGAGAGGATTCAAGGGGAGCACTTGGCCACAGGGTACCGGAGAGGATTCAAGGGTGTCAAGAGGAATGGAAACCTCAGAAAGAAACGGATTATCAGGTGGCGGAACTGGATCCAACGATTCCCGTTCCACTGAAAGTTCCAGTATCTCGATGGCCGCGGACGATGGATCCGCCACAGCGAGAGAGGGGGAACGGGGAACCGGAAAGGCGGTTCCGTCCTTAGGCCTTCCCTTTGCACAAGGCATGGCGTTCCCGGTATTGTAGCGGCCGAAGCTACGACTGTAGAGGTGCTTGTAGCCTCGTCGACATCAAGATGGTTTTGACCTTTAACTTCTAGTTGGGGTGGCGGTTTTTACTTTTACGGAAAACAGCACACGTATGCTACTGGCCCAGTAAGGGTAACAGAGAGTCATTTGTCCTAACTGTAGGCTAACTAGACAACATTAAAGGGGGGTATTCGCTGCCAGTAGGTGGGTGTTTCTAAATGCAGCCCTAAGTTTAATTATTAAGTGGTTTTCTTAAGAACTATAACTTCTACATTTAGTCTAACTAGCAGAAAAACAGGCGTTTTACAAACTCGTAGGTTTATTAAAAGGCAAATACATATAAACAATTACATTTAAAATCAACTAGTGTCAGAACAAGAAAGCTTTAAATAAAAAGCACGGCGATTTTTACAACAGGAAAAATCAACAAGAATTTACATGAAATTCAACTCAAACTTCACACAACAGGGTGAAGAGTAAAAACTACAATTTCGATTAGAAAATGTTTGTGGGACCTCGGGAACCCGTTATAACATGCAAACCGCGGGAATTACATGAAATAAATCTATTTGTTGCAAACCGCGGGAATTACACACAAATAGTCAAGACTATGTTTCTTAAGTCCGACCTAAGATCAAATCTTCAAATCTGTAGATCCTTAGTATCTAGGGAAGCACCCGAAAAATACGTCGTCTAAATGCAGATTTAGTGTTTAGATTAAATTCATAATAATAATCACGGGAAACAAAAGCTGGTTTTTAGAAAGGGACCGTGAACCCTGACGTTATGGCGATGGGGGCCTAGAATGCCGACTATGGCTCCACCTCCATAATTCCCTCAAAGCTAAGGTTAGGTTAAGTTAAGTTTAAAACTAAAATTTCGAATGGGGTTTCCAAAATTAAATTTTCTAAACTAACACTAGTCTAATACGAACCAACTACCTTTGCCCGGCATGGCAACATTCGGACAGGACATCTCCTATACCGACTGGCGTAGTCACCTCTGGCTTTGAGATCTGTTGAGCTTGTGCTGACGATTGCCTCTTGGGGCTCGGTTTTTATGCTGGAGCAGAGGATTTTCTGGACCTTAGTGCGGACGCCGAGGAGAGCTACGGAGGACTGATTGGCTGAGGGCCTTGAGAACAATAGAAAAGTCGGCAGCGCAAAGGATTTTTCGCTTGGCGCCGTTTGAAGGAATAGCTATGTACTGCGTGACAAAGAGAGGCCGGTAGAGTTAAACTCATTGTTTAGAACGTGAATAAGGCCTTTACTTACTACGGATTGTTTTCTTGTTTATCCACGATGATAAGCATCGCGACTATTGAAGGAATGATCTCAATAAATTCGATTATTAACATTGGGATGCCAGGTTTACTTTGGGAAATTGAAAGCCAAGTCGGTTTTGCTAGTGACAACAAAGTACAAACAGAAAAGACGAAAACGAAAAGCTGCCTAAGCTCCGGTAGTTGGGATGGCAAAAGATTACGTTAAAAGATTATTATAAAATAAAAGTTAAGGTTACCAGCGAATGCTAAAACGCATTTTAAATAGTTGAGTTTAATATTTATAGACGTAAAATTGGGTTTTTGGATGTCGGACATTTCTCAAGTGCATCTTAGATCGTCACCTTAAATCTACTTAAGAAATATCAAAACAAAGTATCTGTACATTTATTAGGGAGGTTAAGTACCTTCGTAGAGGAAGCTCCTCCCTCTAAAACACTGAACTAATGTTTTCGGCTTTATGCCTAAAAATGAAAGCATATACAAATTTTTACAAGTGGCGAAAATGGCGTCTCGTGCGCTACGGTGAGTTTACGGCATCGGTTTCGTGCGTTTTTCTTAAGGATGCTGTGAAAGTTCTAGAAGGAATTTTCGTGTTCTGTTTGCGGGGGAAAACAGATAAAGTTCAAGGCTATTAAGAGCTGTTTAGATGAGACGGATTGGTCCATTTTCTTGGAAGATACTGGTGTTTGAATTTCGGGGTTTTTCACGGCCGAGGCACCGAGATAAAAAAAGTGTTCGTTGCCGTAAACGAAGTTTTCCCTCAGGTTGTTGATAGTTTGAGTTGAGGTATCCTCTCAAATCGGGTGAAGAACTCAGGCCTTCTTTACAGTATTGATGTGAACAACACGAAGCGTAGAGAAGAAAAGGTGGAAGTCTCGGCTCCGCTTGAGTTTATACACGATAAGAGGCTGCGCAGTAGAACTGTGCAGTGAGTAGCGACTCGGATGAGTAACCTCAATTTTAAAATTCTCTATATTGAACAGCATTTGGGAAGGGAAATGCAACTAAAAAAGGTAATGGACATTTTCAAGGCAACTAGAAATATAATTTTTTCGGATAATGCCTATCGTAAATTCATGATACTGGTGAATATAACATTTTGAATTTAAGCGTCGTTGATTACAACTATATTTCTATCACTCAAAGTAGAATGATCAAATTCTTTGCTCTCTAATAAGATGCTACTAACAAGGATAGCGGTTATCATTCAAAGTTATTGTACATGTAACGGCGGACGCTACGACGGCTTAGGTGCTTGTAACGCCCCCGGATTCCCTGGTGTACATGGAGTTTCTGCTTGAGGTTAATCGGTGTTAATGACGACTTTTTAAGTTATTCAACACAGCATGGGCGACTGTCCCAGCATGGGGCATGGAGCGCCGGTCCTAATTAAAGGGGGCCTAACCTTAAACTGTCGGTATCGCTGCCACCAACGGTGGATTTAACTGTTTTACTAGCTGAAATTAAAGATGGGCTACATATTTATTTTACATTAAAATACAATTAATCAAATCTAGCAAATGACTGAAGCTTAAAACTCCTGGTTTTATTTGTGCGACAGAGAATGAAAGTACACTTTACATTAAGGTTTGCTTCTGAAAGCTTTTGAATCAAATTAATTAAAAGCAACAAGTTTGAATTTACAAAGTAGCAATTCACAAATCAAACAAACAACGCTTGTGTTTGAGTAAAAGTTTAAATTTTCACAATAGAAAAAGTAATATTAGGTGCTCCCGGAGACACCCACAAGACTCAACAGCCGCAACTGATAAAAGTCTGACAGTATGTTTCTACATGATCAACCGTCCACAGTTATGTTTCTAAGTTTTCCAAGTACAAAAAGACCAACCTCCCTTAGTTCCCTCGAGAACTGTTCTAAGTAATAAAAAGCCCGGCAATTTTACACTTAGGCATCAGTATGTCTCAATTTGACTTCCACAAAGATCAAACCGTCAATTAGTTTAAGTTAAAAATCCATTTAAAATAAACTGGTAAAGTTGGTTTTTAGTAAGAGTACCACTCTGACGTTATGGGGAGAGAGAACCTAAGATGCCGCTACAGGCGTCTCCACCATAAATTTCTACAAGCTAGAGAGTTAAAGTTTACATTTAAACTAAAATTTAGAATATGGGGGTCCTAAACTTAACTTTCAAAAGCTAAACTACAACATACGAACCACTACCATTGTGCCCGGCATGGCATTCTCCGGACATGGTGTCTCCACTCCCGACTGGCGTGACCCTTCTCTAGCTTGAGATCTGTGAGCTGTGCTAACGATTGAGTTCAGGGGCTGGGGTTTTATACACAATACCGGAAGTAGGCGCGGACGCCGAGGATAGCTGCGGGGGTCTGATTGGCTGAGGGCCTTGAGAACAATGGAAAGTGGGAGGAGAAGTCGGTTGAACAAAGGGACTGGGTGCAGAGCCGTTTGGAGGAGTAGGGACATGGAAAGACGGAAAAGATAGGCCTGTTTTGAGTTTTACTCAATTGAACATTGGGAAATAGGTTTTTACTTTGTTTTATTGGCTACGGATTGAATATTTACATGTTTGCAACGTGAATAGGCTCTTGTTAAAGCTTAATACTTTGGCTTGGGTAATGCATAAAGCATTACTATTAAATTTTATAAGCTTTAACTGTAAACTGCAGTGTTATACACCACAACTTGTTTTGGCTGGGGGGGGGGGGGGGGGG
>JAHWFP010226148.1:0-10986 GCA_023313725.1 Lithobius niger
GTGATAACGTTATTAACATAATCAGGACTGTATAAAGAGTTTCAAATAAGATAATGCATAAAGACTATATAAAGAGTTTTAGACGTCAATCCAATGTATGACAGGAACAATCCCTAAATAATGATAATTTTTTTTTTTTTGGGGGGGGGGGTTAATTAATTTTGACGAGCCTTATGTCAACCGAAGCAATTAATGCTTGTATGGCTGAACCGGCTCAATTTTGAACATTACCAGATTTTTTTAGAGAATTTTTTTTACAAGAAATCTGGTAAAGGGAGGTGCCAGATCGGAGATTCGATCCGGGAAACCTCCGATCATCGTCGGGGCCGAAAGGTTGTCCAGAATTAGCCAGAATGCATCCCATAGCCG
Organism: Lithobius niger; assembly: GCA_023313725.1. Lineage (NCBI taxonomy): Eukaryota > Metazoa > Arthropoda > Chilopoda > Lithobiomorpha > Lithobiidae > Lithobius > Lithobius niger. Next base: position 370 of record JAHWFP010226148.1, read on the forward strand.
CTGAAGGAGCATGGTAGCCTCTCACGCTACTCTGGCCGGCAATTCTGGGTAGCGTGCGACACATGATTTGGTATACAATTTAGTCAACAAATGATTTGGTGTACAGGTCCAGCAAGGCTCTAGCACTGAATTAGGTTTAGGTTAGGGTCTTTACGAAAGTAAAAGGTGAAAAAATACGAAATTACTACACTCTGGGTGCATTACTGCAGTATCCTCTTACTCAGTACTATCCACAAGGAATACTCGAGAAGTAACCTATCACTTAGCATTAAAATTGCTGATTCGTTCAAGAGAAGAACATTTCAGGCTCAATCTGTTTGTGTTAGGCTAGCACACGCGCACTAAATTTATATACCGGGTGTAACAAAAGGTCGTGTCCAAACTTAGGTGACTAATTCCTTATGTCAAACTAAGAATATAATTCATATAAACATTAGGCCAAAAACGTCTTGTTCTTTGGTTATCGCATGAATTCATATCCCAAATCCTAACTGCCCCACCTGCATGCAAACGCAAAATCGTGATAGGGTGAAAGCGTTCCTACTACTGAAGGTAGTAAACGAATGCTGTCAAGAGTTTCAAAGTCGGAATAAAAGAAAACATCTTTATTGATCAAACATTTATACATCGTGGTTGGTGGGCCGAGGTGGGCAGTAAGTTTCGGTGTTAGCGTAGGCAAATACCATTAGAGATTTTAATTCCAAGAATGATGAATGGTCAAAACTAAAAAGAAAAATATCTTTGTTGACAGTGTTGTATTTAGAAGGGGGGAGGGGGTGAACTTAGGGGACTAAGGAGCACCAGGGCGAATAAAATCGCGAAGTTAAAAGAAAAATCATCAAATTTTTTCGGAAAAAAAAAGAAAATATGAGGCAGGTGGGGGGTGGTTCGCGTTATTAAAACCTCTATGGTATTATCAGTCCTATATTAACACCGACTAACGAAGTTTTCGAAAAATTTTTGCTTCCCCTCCAGGAAAAAATGTTTGGCAATAGATATATTTTTCCTTTAGTCTGATTTTGACTCTTTTGACTTTTGATTTTAACAGTTTGTTCTCTACCTTCATTCATTGTCTTTATTCACTACCTTCCTATTCTGATTTGTTCTTGCAATATCAAAAGCGTGGGTGGAGATGGGGAGGTGGAGTTGGAATTTGGGTTCTTAATTCATGCGATAACCAAAGAATAAGACGTTTTTGGCCTAATGTTTAAATGAATTATATTCTTAGTTTGGCCTAAAGAATTAGTCACCTAAGTTTGGCCATGACCTTTTGTTACACCCTGTATATTAAACGTGTTTCGAGATAAGGCTTTGTAGTGGAGCCACGATAGTACTGTCTTCTGGTATTAGAACCACTAGTTGTGCTCTCTGTGCAAGAGACTATTCAATCACTGTTAATCTTGTAGGACTGATAGATAGTACATTATTCGTTACGTATTTAGGCGATTGAGTAATGTTTTTTTTTTATATTTAATAACCACACTCACTGTGAAATTATGAAATTAAGACCTCAAGCCTAATCACAGCAAAAAATGTGGAAATGTGGTAGCAGTTGAGAATGCCTAGTAAGACTGGGCGAAAGCTCCTGGTTTTTATCTGTTTTTTTGCTGTGATTAGGCTTGAGGTTTTATTTTTTTATATTTGTACAAATAGCCTAGAATTAACAAGAATCAGATACACACCTAGTAACACAGATCTTTTTTTAATTTTTTCAGTGCTGTCATTTCGTTAAGCACACATCAGTGTTCACCTACCACATTCCCCCACGTGCAAAAGTCAATATGGTAAAAACATTTAAATACAGGAATAAGGTTTTACGTTGACTAAACACTACAACAACACCATGGCATCTAAATCCTTATAGGAAAACCGTTTGTTCCTTTCCTGCTTTGACTCAGCTGAGTAAAACCTTACGTTAAACATCAAACTAGTTCATTTTTGTTTTCTAATCTCGTAATGTTTGATATTTTTCAGAATGGTTGATGTTTTAAACCCGTATGGGTGTTACGAGTTTCTATAAACTCTAGGACAGACTTGGACAGCAGCTCACTTATAGTGTCTGCGGCCTATCTTGAGTTCGTCCCAGAACGAATACGGATAATCGATTGTCAGTTTTCGATAGCAGAGCACCTTGTTGATATCCTAGATGGTTACAAAAACAATGGCGGCCGTCGATTAAAGCCGCTCCCTCCAGGAAGATGTAGTCGTTCATAAAATACCTGCAGGACTCAAGATACGCTGCACGCACAATAGACAATGCTGGAAGGCAGTGATAAGCTCTCGAGAACGCCTATTGAGACCATTGCATAGCTCGGTGTGCTCACGCAGTTATCCAGGTGTATCAGGTAACCTCACAGAGCTCTCAGGGAGTCGGTCTGATGTTCTGGTCCTTACCTCAGGCAACTCTGGGCAAGCTACTGTCAGACTGTATTTACCAGGTTTTAAGATTGTGGTCTAATACTCATTTCCTATGACTAAATTTGTCTCAGCCAGCTCCACTCTCACTACTTCACAATACTTGTTATCACGCCCTGAGCGGACACTTTTTTTAGAGCCAGTGCAGGCCGATGTAGCAGCCAACATTAAGAAGCAAGCTTCGGGAATGAGAAGTTTTAAATGTGAAACTGGAAAAAGTTAACTAGGATTGCTCTGGCCTGGGTTGGTGTGCACTGGGAGCAAGTCGAATTGTGTAGTGGGAAATTAGTGCTAACCCATGCGTTTACCTACCTGCTGCTGGCACTAAAGTTGGATTCATCTGTGGAAGGGGTTTGAGCTCTTGGGTGTCATCTTGGTGATCATCCAACATATTGGATTCCACGACATGTGGCACTTCATCGTAACTGGCTCCATCATCAAAAGCATTGGAGTCAGAACTGAGTTGTGGTGGCGCAACATACATAACACGAAGGATATCGGTAGGTATTTCGTGCAAGGGAGAGCTGCTGTCACAACTCTTCCATTTTTTTCGATATTTTGCATCCTGCAAAATAAAAGAAATACTACAATTTAAAATACACCAGTATTTAATCTGCGTTTTGCTACCATTCTTACTAAAGCAAGTGATCACTTGACACAATGAACTTTTAACTTTTTTCAATGATAAACACTAAAATCGAGTGGCATACCACAGTTGGATGTTAAAAATGATACACAACGCAGCCCTTATAAGCAAAGCAGACAATGTGTCATTTGATGCTCACAGACGAAATGAAAGGTAACCATAATTTCAAACAAAAAAATTTCTTGCTCGATAATGTAGGTTGTAATGTACAGTTATGGACCAAAATAAGCTAAAATGCTATTTTTCGTCACTTTTGAGTCAAACTATTGTTGCGAGTTTAATTCCGGATTTCGACGTTGGAATTTTACCACCCCAGCAAGGTCGCAACTGACGTCATTGTGAAATCTCCCAAGCCCGAAGTCCACCTGACGTCAAATTGTAATGTGCCATTGTCAAAATTAATACACAATTGTTAGTTAAAATAATCGATATCTGATCAATTGTTGTAACAAAACATAACATTGATTTGTCTGTACGTAATGCATTCAATTGTAACGCTCGAGCTCGCTTGATCATCCGCCGGGTGCTCCTAACAATTAGTTATTTAACCAAAAATTCCATTCCGGCTCCAACTCTCCAACTCCCCGCATCAAAAGGTAATTTCGGCCCTAATATTAGAATTTTTCCCCAATTTCCCCTATCCCCAACTTAAACTCAAACTTGATCCATCCTGTTGCTAGTTCACAACTGCAACCCCGTTGCTACTTAATTTAGCAGTCATCAACTTAACCAAATTTTCCCGAAACTTATAAATCTAAATTTCCCCAAGTAAGCCTAATGCCGTTGACATTCCATTTAAGACCTTAAGCCTAGGTTAGTGTCGCCCAAGAATTTCAGGCGAGCCAGAGCACTCCATCGGTCCAATGTTAAATTAAACCAACACCAAATCTGAACCACGACTTCTAACCTTGATTCATCAGCTTAAGTAAATTTGGAATTCCTGCAACCCCTAGACTACCACCACGGCACGTTTTAGAGCTTGTCCCTAAACTGTGGGGTTTGCATTGGGGCGGCTCTCGGACGCACTAATTATCCCCCAACTGTTAATTTGGCGCATCGACCCTACAGTTTATTTACAAATGTTTTTTTTACAAAAATTAAATTTCTTGTAATTATGGCATGTTTATAGATGGTTTTTGATAGGATGAAACAAGAAAATGTTTAAATTAAATTTTAAACCAGTCAAATACAAATTTTTCATTTTTTAAGCTATTTCGCCGATGTAAAACACTGCTAAACATAAAGCCTCTTAGGGCACGTCAAGACGTTACCTCAGTGTGACGAAATTGTTATGTGTGATGATGATGCTAAAAGGCAACTTTTGCACACCCAGGCCATTGAGAATTCTGAAAAAAAAATGTTTTTTTCCACTCCACTCTAGTGTAGAGGCTGTGCAGGGTGTCCGCGTATTGGGTTATTCAGGATACGTACCCTCTATTTGCCCTTTAGGATGAAATTGTGAAGAAAGATCATTAAAACAAATACAAAAAAAAACATAAAACAAGGGATTTTCAAGAATCGTAATACTGATTCGAGAGTTGAAAAAATAGTGCCTGCCCTTTTTTTCCCGAGGGTGCCCCCAAGCCCTGTTCACTCGCTTCGAAACAAGGACGCGATAGTGTCACAGTAAGTCGCAGGATTAATGCAGGACAAACCAGGTTGGCAGAATTTGAAAGGGAAAGCTTGAACCCGGGTAGAATGTATAGGTAGTGCCAATCTTTTCTCTGACAGCGCTAACCTTTGGATGAAACTAGTACCTGCTTTCAACGGTTTACCACCAAAAGTTGCTGTCGTCAAGTAACAGGAAGCTCAAAGCATCATGGGGATAGAACTATTTAGCATCACTAAAACAAAATGATCACGAAAAGAACGTCACAAAATAGTCGCTTAAAAAATATCGTGTGTCAGATTAGAATACAAAGAATAAAAAAGCACCAGATGAGTGAAGAAGAAATAAAAAGCCAACAAGGTGCGCATTTAACAATGGTTAAAAAATGCGACATATCAGGCCAGACTACGAGCCGTTATCAAGCAAAAATTATTTTAGCCAAAGGAGCTAAAGTCAATACATTAAAAAATTCACTTTGGGGGTAAACCACAAATCAACAACAAAAGCACAAGCAAACGCATTATATAAAACAGGGATGAAAGTCATTCTTGGTTGAAAACGAGGAATAGGAGGAAAGCCACCAAATTTGTAAATGCATTTGTAATGCATTTGTAAGACGTTTGCAAAGCTAGAAAACGAGGAAATCAGCTGAAACGAGGAAGGCTTTCATGCCTGATAAAACGATAAGTGCTGAGAATGGTCGTAAGTGCTGGGACTGATTTCTGCATGCTGTTATCCATATATATAATTACACAAGATCCGCAAAGCAGTCATTGGCAGCGGAGCAGCAATCTGCATCTGCAACAGCTGCATACGATGCCATCTCCGCCATCTACCGACGGAATGGCAAATTATAAGTGTAGCAGCCAAGGCCCGCTTAGATAGTATAGCTGCGCCCGGAACGCAACGGCGAGCAGCGCGAACATACGATGCCATCTACCGACTGAATGGCAAATTAAATGGGGGGGAGGGGGAGCGAGACGACGCGGAATGAGCGAGCGAAGCGAGCGACTCCGCTAGTAGTATATAATAGAAGAAGGCCCTAGCGGGAACAATTTGAAATTCCCAATTTGTGGAAGATGGGGATATATTCCGAAAATTGTTTAGCCTATTACTGGCAAAAGATGATTAGGGACTGGTGGGTGCTGAATAAGGAGACAGCTAGTTTCCAAATTAATTCTGGGTTGGTAACATTTTTCTTGAAATAGAATTCGGATATTTTCCAAATCAGGGGTGTGCCCTGTTTTAGTCTTCTGTACAGCCGTACCGGCTGAGAAGACTATTGCAACGACTTTGTCCGTCCGTCCGTCCGTCGGTTTTTTCAACTTCGCAACGGTACCAGATATTGACGACCATTGTTTACAACGTTAGATTCAGTGTGAGAAGTTAGTTAAATGACACGGCAAATTAAAACATCGTTACTTCCTTATAGCTAACAGAATTCTTCGACGTAACTAAATTAAATAATAACATTTGATCGTAGAATTAAAATCCTAAGGTAACACTCAATAAAAACAAATGAATTTTAGCTCCGTTTCAAATAGTCTCGTCGCATTGTTGTATGAATGAATGGGCTTATCGTCGAACCAAATTCTCCATTAGGCTTATATCTGCTACTTATAATACGAAATTAAAACTGCATTTTTAAAATTAGGGCTAAAATCATGTTACCATGGTAACGTCAAGTTGCTACGAGTCACTGTTGCACAGCGTCTCTTTCGTCTTCCCTGTACTATACCACTGATCTATATAGGCTACGTGGTGCATTACATTGCAACACTGTAACTGGGTGCCTGTAGGGGCACCGTGTTGCAAAAATGAATAGGCTTACTATACAATGCATATCTCCATTAGCTGCTACTTACGAAATAAAACTGCTGGTTAAAATTAGGCCTAAAAGCTGACAATTACGCCTAAAATGTAAAATAGGCTTAAAAGGCAACACATTTTTAACCGACAATTGTGATGGCTACTGCTTTTAGATTAGTATAAAAGCGATAGCTGTTGTAGTGCATGATAGAGCTGTGCGGCTCAACATTGGAAGTGGAGAAAACCGGTACGACTAGGCAGTCGCTGTAGCCGCTTGTTTATTAGGTGCTCTACTAAAGAGTTAGTTGCGTCATTACATTTGTGGGATGATAAACGTTTATTCAAAATTTGCTTCGTCATTCTTATGTAAGACGCCCTGCATATTAGGGCATTAAAATAATTGTAAGCTATAGATCAGAACTGTCTGATCAAGTTTCACTCTTTTAATCCAACATTCAATTTTAAAAAGGATCGTAGTTACGAGTGGCGCTAAGTATAACGCATGGTTTTGTGTTTCAAGAAGCGTGCCGAGCGGACGCTAAAACTTTTTTCATGATTCACGTTTCTTGTAACGAACTGAATACGCTTTGAATCGAACACAGAATAAGTTCTTCAACTTCGGATGTCGCCCACATACGAGTATTTCGTCAATTTCCGAAGGTATTGTCGCTATTGCTTTGGTTACCATAGTAACGACGCCGCCATTTTTTATTTCTAGTTTCGCCTCCTTATACGAGCACCTGACAATTGCTGCCTTCTGATGGAAGCAGGTAATATTTCAGTCTGTGTTCTCAGAATAACGTCACCTGGGGCGGACTACTGCATCCGGAAATCCGGAAAACTCCAGATGGGCCCCCTCTCTAAAGAATCAGGCACTTGCCAGGTAACGGGAAAAGCATACCTGTAAAAACTTAATTAACTTAGTTTTCGGAAATTACAGGATCGTTTAAAGTAATTATTCCTTATTCACGTTTCCTACTTGGCCGCGTGCAGGGAAACCCTCCCTCCGGTATTAGATTCACGTCGCATTCGTTCATTAATTTTTGCAATCAAGACGCAATACGCTGAAAATTCAACAAATCAGAACGCCGCTAAGAAGCGAACTTCCGGTGGCGTAACTTACGGGTAAGCAATGTACGCATTGCGTAGGGGCCTAGGCCTATAGTTGACGGCTTATCTAATCTGCAAACAACCGTTGTAAATATGCCGGCTACAGAGCGAGTCAGACGGTGCAAAGGTTCAAGTTTTATCTTCCCCGTGGGTTAAATATGAAGTCTGGGTCCAATCACATCATGCCTTTGTAGATGCTAATGGTCTCTAAAATTCATTAATGTCAATTAAACGACTTTAAGGCCCTAAGTTTGCTCAGTATTGGGCGTGTGAGAGCAAATAAAACGAACTTAATTAAAACGAACCTAAGTAAAATTAAACGTTGATTACGGATTAAATAACCTAATGGAGCTTTCATTATGGAAAGAAAACTGTCGAATTAATGTTATTTTAAACTAACGTTATCTCGGGACGGAGAACGAGAATTTTGCTAGGAAACACTTACAATCGTTCACATGCCACAGTCAATGTGAGCACGAGCCATTTACATAGCCCTTCACCTGCCCGACCGCACAGGGGTGGGCTAAGACCAGCATTGAAGTTAAAGTTATCTCAAGTTAGTTATGGTAAAGTGATTTGGCCCTTTTACATGTAAATGAAACACAATGTCACTGGTTTGCATAATACTTCAAAATGTGTGGGGTGCGTTCAGGATTGAAAAACGTGCGTGCGACTCGTACTACATTTGACCGAATTAAAAATAATTGGCACCTTAGAAACGTTAAAAAAAAAAACTTGAAAAAAAATTGGCTAATTACATGTTTGTTGAAAATTAATTTCTTTGGGGAGAAGGGGAGGGTCCAACTGAAGGTTTTGCCTATAGCCTAAGTTCGTTGTACCACTTGATGTGTTTTTAGTTTTCTCACTACGTAAGATCTGCATTACGGCACTTGTTAGGTTCTTAACTTTCTGTTGCATAAGATTGTGTGTCAATGTTGCTGTACTACTCGGGATAACTTGTGAAAACTTTTATTACGGCTTGGCTAATGGCCACGTGACTTGTTAGGGCAGTATAGATTAGAAGTATGTATGTAGATGGCAAGTAAGACCACAATTTTATTCAACGTGAATGAAGAAGATATTACGCATGGTAAGCGAACGATTCAAGGAGGAATCGGAAAAAAAAATTGCCAACGTTATCGTGTCCCAAACAGACAAAACATTCTTTTCATTTTATTGAGTTTTGTCGTGTTCCCAGCCGAAGCCATGGTACCAGAATGCGAGAGGGACAAATTCACGAGGTAATTACAATCGGAAATTCCTAGGATCATTTACATGCTACAATCGACATCAGCATGAGGCATCACAAGGGCTCTTCTTTTTTAAATACATGGGAATGAGTGTAAAACTGCGTAAATTTGATTGTACTTCGAATTTTATTCCCCCATCCCCCCAGGCATCACACTTTACACTGTATGGGCCCCTTGTAATCATTTCCAGGCAGGCCCAGATCAACCCGATCCGCCCCTGAGCGTCACTACCTACTCATGATCTACCCTGGCTTGAACCAATAAATCCTACCTTTATTATATTTTTTTTTACAGTTAGTTTGCAATCTTTCATTTAAAATGGTACAGTATTGTGATGGTAAATCCTCGAAACCTCTTAAACGTAAGGGGATTAGTAACGATGTTTGGGCACTGACTGCTCCAAGAAGAGCTCGAGGAAAGGAGCTACTATCTCAGTTGGCCTTGCGTCGTCATCTCGAGCTTGTCACGACTCACGTGACCGCACGCCTTAAAGTGGCACTATCATCAATCAGTCAGTTCGACTAACTCCGGAAAGAGGGGTTCAAGCATGCGCACAACCCACTACGAGTGGCAGCGCAGCAGTTCCTCTATGGATGGCTATGGTAGAAAGCCAGATTTAAGGTGCTAATTTCTCGTATTTGAAAGACTATCAAGAAACAAAAAAAGCTATGACAGCGAGCCCTTCACATATGTGCCACATGCAAAGAAACAAATATGTATAAAACGCTTTTAAAATCGTTATTATAGCCGTACTAAAAGCCAACTTTTTCAGGCAAAACGACGTGGGGCTGTCGAAGCGGGACAAACTGATTAAGTTTTTCCTCCTTCCCCACCCAGCCTCCCAAAGTAAACCCGTCCAGCTGCTTTGTTATAGGATTATCCCTTCATTTACTTGGGGAAGTTGGGGGTTAAAAGTTGCACGTGTTGTCATCATGCACGAAAATAAAAACAGTACTGGAAGGGGCCCGGGAAAGCAACGGTAAATAAAGTAAAAAAAAAAAAAACCGCGCGGGGGAGGAGGAGGGGGAAAATTAGCTTAAGTAACACTTAGTTTTTATTATTCGTGTTTTTGGTGTTATTTAAGTTGGGTGTCTTGCCTCGAATGTTGGTAAGCATTGTATGGCATTTGTTACTTCTTGTCATTTTCGTTGAAAAATTCATTTGTCGCTTTTGTTGTTTTTTCATGTTTCTGTTGTAGTTATAGGTTAGGTTAAGTTAGGTTAGTTGCCTTCGCTCAAATTTCACCAGAGGGGACGGAGTTTCACCAACGCCTTTGTAATTTTTTTCCTGCAGCTTTTTTTTTCTCCCGTCGGTTATTTTTCCCCCCGATTTTCGTTTTAATCGATATGTTGTTGTATCAAAAAAAAATCTATTGAAACTAAAGTAAACCTACGTGTCGCTCTTCTTTTAAAATTGCATGAAAACCATGAGAAAAATTCTGACCCCCAGCCCCACCCACCCACGAGGCTCTATCAAGATTTTACCGTAGATTGCAATTTTGTTTCCCTTGGTTTTATTTTTCACCTGGCTTTAATTATTTTTAGCTAAGAAAACGGTTTTTTAAAATTAAAAACAATTCAATACAGTATGCAGGGTAAGGTTATTTTTTTTTATTTATTTAGTCTTCGAAGTTTATTACCAAACCTTAAAATAGCAACACGAAAATTATATTTTTATTATAGGGAACACCAATTTCACACTGTTTTTTTTTTAGTTGTTTTTAATTTTTTTAATAATAAAATTGTTTTCATAATAATAATCAATTTAAGAAAATCTAC
>JAHWFP010226153.1:0-11152 GCA_023313725.1 Lithobius niger
CGTCTTCCTGGAGGGAGCGGCTTTAATAGATGGCCGCCATTGTTTTTATAACCATCTTGGATATCAACAAGGCACTCTGCTGCCAAAAACGAACAATCGATTATCGGTGTCGTTTTGCGGGGAACTCAAGATAGGCCGCGCGCACTTTAAAAGTATAGTACAGTAACATTTGTTCCAAAAAATTGTATTCAGAGACCCTATGTCATTTATGTTTCAGCTGTCTATGGTCTATTATTTGAAGACAATATTGAAGGATCATTTGCTGTTGGGAATTTCTGGTTTTCCTTGGGTTATTTGCTATCATTTGGATGGAGCCCCTTCCTGTGTATCTACGTCAAACTTTATATTCTCATCGCCTTTGCCTGTGTTGGTACATTGTTCTACGTCGTACTGGAAGTGCTTATAAGAGAGAACGGGGCTCTGGACTTAAAAAGTGTAATTGCAGCAGAATTAACATCAACTTTACCTATGGTTTTACCTCCAAATTTCGGTTCCACTGAAAGTACTAGATAAAGTTGACACAAACTAGCCCCGGCTAGTTTTAATCACGCCTTCAACTTGGAACCTTCCAAGCCATTGACGTTTACGAATTTTTACACATGTGAGCACTGACGATAGGAGATTTGGATGGTTAAGTTAACCTTTCATTTAAAGGGGAGTTTGCTTTTACATTTTTCTTTTACACATTAACTTTTCGTAAAGGGAAGTTTGCTTTTACATTTTCCTTTGGGAACCCCCAGTGGCTTTTAAACTACTTTTATACCGCTAGCTGAAATCCCGCTAAGAATCATGAATAGTGAAATTGAAATAGACCTAAAAAAGTAAATAGGCCTAAAAACGGAAATAGGCCTAAAAAAGGAAATAGGCCTAAAAAAGGAAAAAGGCCTAAAAACGGAAATAGGCCTAAAAATAGGCCTACCGCTCAAAACCCGAAAAAAACTAACTCCGCAGGTCCAAATACATCGCCCTATTAATTTTGAGAAAGATCCGACGACGTTAGGCCTAAGCAGTGGGGAAAAGGCTTAACAGCAAAATGGCTCAAGCGCAGACCTTCCCAACTCCTCCTCTATTGACGCATAGGGACGGCAGATGGCGTTGGCGATACCCGCCTCAGTGTGGCGGTGTTGCTGGCGTATTATACGTATGATTATAGACAGAAAAACTATTACATTTCGATGTTGTACATCCAATAACTCATTTTCTCATAGCTTCTTGAGTTTATTTTGAACTAAACCACCACTTTAATTCCACGACTTGGCTAGAGTTGACAAGGTGTCGAGTTGAATTACGGAAACACATGATCTGACGTTTTACTGACTCATGGAGCATGCGCCGGAAATCTGACAAGCCACTTCGAGGCAATGCCAGTGACAGAAAGCATCGATAGTGTGACATAAAATCTACAAATCACTCTAAAAAAGCGATACTAACTCGTGTATTATACTTTTTGAGCCTGAACATCAATATCATTCATGTCCACATTGGCTAGCCATTCCAGGCTTATTTCGTCTGAGTGAGTAATACATGGAAAGACAGAGGTTTATTTGTTTTCAATCGCTTATTTTAATATTGTAACTGAAACCGAAAGTGATTACTTGTTGTTTGATTCACTTGTTTGATCCATTTGCATGTCTGCATGTCAAGGCACCGAATCAAGGTTTCCATAGTTACACTCGATGATGTGAGCATGCGGTGGAAACAAAATGGTTGTGATGTTAAAATCCTGTCACGAAGCTTTAAAGAAAATATTATTTTGTAGCGCTACATCTATATTTTGCTGATTTTGCTGTGTCTTAATAGATGTGCAGGAAGCAAAAGGGATGTGGATAAATAAACTTAAATCAACGAAATTTCAGTTTGATAACTGATATTGGTCTTTCTATGCTGGTTAGCTACAGTCATAAAGTTCTTTAGGGGCCCCACACACTGGGCGGCTAGGTCGCTGCGGCCAATGAGAACGCTTACAGTTACGCTTATGTTACGCAAAGAGAACGCTTATGTAACACTGTGCACTTGGCCGCTGCGGCCAGTTAGTTGCGGTAGCCACTTGGATCCCGGGCGCCATGCAGGCGACCACAGGGCAACAATGCTTGCTCCATATTCATTTTCCATCAAGTGATCAAGAGAAAATGACGTAGTCGCTATGTACGTCGCCATCTTTTTTTGCCGCAACGACCACTGACCGTGCGGCCTGGTTGTCTAGTGCGTGGGTGCCCTTAGTCAATGAGATGTGATGAACTCTGATACACTCGGCATTTTCCATAAACTCATCAAACTACTCAGCGCTGAAGCCCCACCTCATCAAACTAGTTCATAAACGCTCGGTGAATTTTCCGATGCCTAAGCATGACGTCACCGCTGAAGCATCAAACTCATCAGCTGCAGGAGCCGGCTTTTGTGCTGAAGCCACCGTTTAAAGATGGCGGGCCCGCAGTCTGGCTAGGATTATTTACGTAAACGTAAATACCAATGGTCACGCAGTATCACCACTAAGCTGTCACTCGATCATAAGTAATGAACGACCTTATCAGCTGGTATTTAATGTAAAACTGGCCATATCGTTCGCTTCTCTCACTTCAATGGCGTCGATCCATACTCCGTTTAATTTCTGTAATTCCAAGAGCATCACAAAATCGATGTTCTGATTATTTCGACGCAAACCAATTGTAATTGTAGATCACAGTTCGTTCATCACATTCCTCAGCACGTCAGTCAAAACATACGATTTGTTTGTTTGCACGTTTGTATGTACGTCTTCTCCTCCAGAAGTAGTCCCCTATGAAGGTGAGAGAGCCAAGCGAAACCCACATTGAAAAGGTTCAGTTTACGTGGAAATCGCTGGCTTTGCTCCCTCAATCCAAGCACCTCCATGCTTCAGAAATATGAATGTTTGACATCCTTTTAAAACCAGGTCAATGGGTCTGATTTTTCCAGGCATCAAGTCAAATGATACAAACCAATTTTAAGACCTACATGAGGTACGTTGCAAAATACGTCCTCCTATTAGGTTATTTTTGGCGTTCAAGCTTTTCGGTACGTAACTAACAGCTTCAAGACGGTTTGTTTGTAACGAATTTTAATCCGTTCATGAACAAACTATGACGTCATGAACAAACATCACGAGGGTAAAAAAAAATTTCACATAATTTTTTCAGGTTTTTTCGCGTATGTGAGGGTTAAAATATCAAGTTACAGCGGATGAAAATAAGCATAATCGAAGCGTAAATTAATTATCTTTCATTTGGTCTTACTCCCATTTTTGTAGGTGCCTTGGTTCAAGAAGAGTAGAGGTATAAATACACAAACACACACTCACATCTTCTACATCATGAAAGACGTACTAGCGGAGTCGCTCGCTTCGCTCGCTCACTCCGCGTCGTCTCGCTACACTCGAGGAGCTTTCATGCTGCAACTCTTGTGCTGCTGACTGACATCCCACGTCGAAAACGATCAAGCAAATGGTCAGATGGCGAAACACACATTGAAAAGGTTTAGTTTACGTGGAAATCGCTCGCTTTGCTCATTGAATCCACGCGCCTCCGTGCTTCAGAAACACGAATGTTCGACACTCTTTTAAAACCAAATTTAATGTTTTGATTTTTCCATGCATTAATTCATCAAGTCATATGTGGTGTGTTGCAAAATACGTCGTACGTGCATCCTCTTCCAGATCGTCTCTCTTTGCTCGAGGAGGTTTTCATGAACAAACTATGACATCATGAACGAACCTCATGACGTCGTGAACAAACATCATGCGGGTAAAAAAAACTTTGACGTTAGTTTTTCAGGTTCTTTCGCTTCTTTGAGGGTGATAATATCAAGTTACAGCGATGAAAATAGGCCTATTAAAAGCAAAATTTAATTATCTTTCGTTTGGTCCTACTCCCATCTTTGATGTGCGTGCGTGTTTGTACGTATACTCCTCTGGAACCAAGGCACCTACAAAGAAGGGAGTACGACCGAACGAAAGATAATTAAATTTCGCTTCGGATAGGCCTATTTTCATCGCTGTAACTTGAGTTTATGACCCTCAAATAAGCGAAAGACCATGAAAAAGTAACGTCAAAGTTTTTGTTTTCACTCATGATGTTTGTTCATGAGGTCATAGTTAGTACATGCAAACCTCCTCGAGCGAAGCGAAATGATCTGGAAAAGGATGCACGCAAAAATTTAACCAAAAAGGACCACGTATTCTGCATCATATTACACGTAGATCTTAAAATTGGCTGTTTGTCAATGACTTGATGCATAGAAAACTCATACCCATAGACCTGGTTGTGTTTCTGAAGCAAGGAGGTGCGTGGATGGAGCGAGCAAAGCGAGCGATTTCCACCTAAGCTAAATCTTTTCAATGTGCATCTCGCTTTGCTCTCTCTATCTTTCATCACTCATCTTCGTACGGTGATTACTTCTGGAGGAATAGGTGTACAAACATGCAAACAAACAAATCGTATGTTTTGAATGCTATTAATGAAATGCATACGTGCTGAGGAATGTGATGAACGAATTGTGAGCAACAACTGCAATTAGTTTACGTCGAAATAATCAGTACATCGATTTTGTGATGCTCTTGGAATTAAAGAAATTTCATGAAGCATGGATCGGCGCCAATGGAGTGAGCGAAACGAAAGATATGGCTAGTACGTTTTTAATAACATAGATTTCTTAGCAACACCCTTGACAACGCAAGGATGATTGGTAAGCAAACAAAGGAGAGCAAAATCAATGCTTTCCTGATACTGGCACTCATTTCACTCATCAATCATTCCAGCGAGTCCTTTCATAATAGACTTAACCTTGGCGTCACTATTGGTGAAAGTAATCAGTTTTTGCTTCATCGGTCGGTAAGTTGTTCAGTGATTTCGTGATAAGACTCACTCTAGCGTTTGATTAGCCTATAATCCTTTATATGATAGCCTGTATACTGGGAAAAAAACAGCGTTTTCCTAGACTCGAACCGGCATCAGGATCTCCTTATTTATATACACCAACCTATAGACCGACTGAGCTAACTTGTTCCGGAAACTCACCTTTTAAGAATTGCTTAAGCATGCGGATGCACTTTTGTAGTTCAAAATTTCACTGAGTGGATGTTTGTTCTCATCATATGCAGGGTGAGATCCATAATACTGTACAACACTCTCCATTCTTACTGACCAAATTCCTTTATATGCTTCTGTTGCGATGTGATATTGACACAAATTGTGCTGCAGGTGATCAATTTTGATTTGCTAAAAAGAGAGTTTGTGTGCAAACTACTCGGATGCTTAAAAATTGTTTATAGTTGATGTTCTACTTACTATATACGCTTTTACTAAAACTGGGGTCCCTCAAGAATCTGCTCTTGGGCCACTGTTCTTTTTAATACTTATTTTAGGCATAAATATTCGTAATGAAGGCTTGAGTGAACTAAAAGGATAAGCGAAAAATCAGTTTTTTTCTTTTTTTTGGGGGGGGGGGGATTTTGGCTTCTTTAACTTAAAATTCCGTGGTGTTCTCGAAGTTTCAAACAAATACATAGACCAACTGATTCGCAACGTTTTTGTTCACTCAATTAGGTGCAAAGTTTATTTCAGCGAAAGCATGTCATTTGCAATATTGTTCCGTTTAACTCAATTGCAGAAACTATTAGAGTGATACAAAGCCATTACCATACATAGGTTAACAACCTTTTCGTCCGTCCATTGTTTCACACAGTATTATTCTAGTGAGGCAGATAACTGGCTTGGCGTCCGCTCCCAAAGTAAAACCAAGAGCATCAACAACAACAAGTTTTAACCACCCATTTAACTGTCAGATTAAAATTCAGTACACTTTCACGACTTGAAGACATCAGGGGGCGATAGCGGATCTGTGCTGTAATCCAACTGCTTAAAACTGGTGGACGATTATTTAGCAGCAGACTAAAACTTTCCACAGAAACTGCTGATAAAATAAAACCTTCAAACTGAATTAAAATGGATCCCAAAGGATATTTCCAAGATATCAAGCGAAATTAGAAATCACCCACCAATCTAAAGTTTCAGTAACTGTTAAAGAAGGAATGGTCGACTGAAGAGTAACCTGCATGCGCTTGACATCAGCTGAGAGCCACAGTCTTGTTGCATGGTGTAACGAACATATTTTACAAGTGGCGAATGGTTTGGTAGTCTGGAACGGCATAGGGTTCTACAGCCAAAGTGTAAAGGTAGACACTAACTAACTACTTTCTTTTCCCTAGGCAACATGTCTTGTTTGATGTTAGAATCCACAATGGGCAGAACCGTTTAACTGCCTTAAATTTTTTACAACCACTTTTGTTCACTTTAAAGGTTTACCAGAACAACGAGCTTCTATAGCAAGGTTAACATCTTCTAATTTGTGTGACAGTGTGTTAAATCAAGTACGACAGTATTCACTAGTGTTATTTCCAAAGTTCGTGTTCCTTTTTGGGGAAATAATAAATCCAGGTGAGGGCACCTTGCAGTTATTCGTAGCAAATGTACATAAAGCACTTTACCAACACTTTTTTGCATTAACAGACTTAAGCATCACATACGGTTTGTGAAAAAAAAACACGTAAAATTCAGTTCACTGTGTTCGGAACAAATGCAAGCAACAATAGTTTTTTTATTACGAGTATTACACCTGTCACACACAAATATTCGTTATGAAGTCCTAAGCTGCACATGCAACCCTATACCCTTCCAGCACAATTAGTGTATCTGTAGGCTGTCTTATCTTAAACTTGCTCCATGGAAGACACTTAGGAGAGACAGCATATCTTTTCGTAGCACATGCACACATTCTACACAAAGAGTAAGGCGGGTGCGGTATAAACTGCTGGTGCTAGCTAAAGCTGAAGCTGCGTATTATGAATGCTGCAGCATAAAATCATCAGCACTTTGACTCACTTAAAGTGTGCGTGGCCTATCTTGAGTTCGCCGCAGAACGAACACAGACAATCGATTGTACGTTTTTGGCAGCAGTGTGCCTTGTTGATATCCAAGATGGTTACAAAAAAACAATGGCGGCCGTCGATTAAAGCCGCCCCTTCCAGGAAGACGTAGCCGCTCGTAAAATACTTTCAGGACTCAAGATACACCGCGCACATAATAGGTAGTTTATGTAGGTAGTGAGAAGCTATGCAAGCCAAATAAGGATGAAGAAATTATCGTTGCCCATGACTGTGACTTTACAGTTGAATGATCGCTATGGGGAGTCAGCACTATTTTACCTTGCACGTCACTAGTTTAATGGGTTTAAACTTGAAGATTTGAAGATTTTCATCATGATTTTGGTTACTGCTTCGACATCGAGTTATTCTGTAATTATTAGATTGTGGACAATGTCCATTACCAAAATGGTCATAATTTCACACAAAACGGGAAACGACTACCACATTTAGTCAGGTTGACTACAGAAATTACTTTTATTTTATATTGATTAGTAATGCAAGTTATGAATCTGTTGTGACTTACTTGCTAATTTTTAAAATAAGAGTTGTGCACTTGATAAAATTTAGCTTTGTGGCGATAATTGTAAGCAAGATAATACTATCGCTATTATTAAAAATAACCATGATACAACACCAAACTCATATTTGTGACTGTTCGGGCCAAAGGTCTGTCCCGTTTTCCAGCCAAGTCTAAAGGTATTTTTGTTTTAGCTTAAAGTTTTGTCACGTATTTAAAAAAAAAAAAAAAAAACGACAACGCTTAAAGCTTAAAAAACCAAATAAGAAACTATTTGACTTTACTTGAATAGCAAACAGACCGTAGCCCCAAAACGTGCAAATTTGAGATATTTTTTGTTCCACCATTCTATGTTTTTTTTTTTTGGTTGTTGTTTACATAATAATATTGGCATAAAACTCTTGCGTCATTTTGCTTTAGGGAAGATAGCTTTTCACTGTTATCAGTCACTCTGAATGAATGAACAGCTTTTCACTGTTATCAGTCACTCTGAATAAATGAACAGTACTAAGAATGAAGGGAAATGTTAGACCAATTGTTCATATAGTCTCAAAAATACTGTAGCCTCCGTTGCCCATGAGGACTTATTTTCTTCTTGTGCTACCCTGGATACCAAGGTTCATCGGTAAAACTGACGTGGCATTTCCTGCCACAATTGAGCTTAACTCCAACTTTCCATTTTTCTTGATCAAGTATTCCAAGATGAAGTAAAAAGTGATTCCAATGAAGGCCGCAATGATGAGAATGTAGAGTTCGACGTAGACGCAGAAGAAAGGACTCCATCCAAATGAAAGAAGGTAACCCAACGAAAACCAAAAGTTACCAACGGCAAATGATCCTTCGATGTTATCTTCGAATAACAGACCGTACACAGCTAGGGAAAATGTAAAAGAAACAAAAATTAAGTTAAAATGTTTAGTAAGTACGAGTCTCTATGATATGCGATTACTTTACCTAGCTGTGGGATTAATCATTATTCATTGCTCGGGGGAGGGGGGAACCGGGGGAAATTAGGGGGAACTGAGGATTTTTCGAGTTCCCGAGGGTTGGTCACTAATTTTTTAGGCCCAGTCGCAAGGGGTTATTGGAAAAAACTGACCAAATTTGAAGAAAAATACAATTCTAAGGAACAAAAAAGGTACTTCCAGCATTGCAAATTTCGTAGACATCTTAGTTTCTGGGGGACATGCCCCCACACCTCTTTTACATACGGGTTTACTAAGTTTTGAAGTGGTCAATGCCAATGCTAATGTTGAGTACAATTTACTTTTAAAAAAGGCTTGGTACCTGTCTTCTCCATGGAATACCCTTGGGAGAGACAGCATTCCATTTCGTATAACAGGTACAAGGAGTAAGGCGGTTATTGACTATGAGTGTAAACTGCTGATGCTAAAGAATGCTTTGAATAATTGATATTCAATGATTGACTCCGTGTCATGAATGCTTACAGCTTCAAAGTCATCAGCACTTATGACTCACTTAGGTAGTTTAGGAATGGTGTGACATTGCCGATACTGAATTGCAGGTATGGACAATGTCATACTCTGCATTTACATCGCAAGACTATACTGGCGTGAATCTCGATGTGAAGAAAGTTTAATACACACATACTTGAATGTTTTCGAGAACATAGTATTTTTTTAATCAGCCTTGTTCTTTCTTCAAAAATCTCGCGGCACATTTTCCTCGTCTGGGCCCAAATTCTACTAATTACTTAATTATGCTTCAGGAATTATGAACGAGTAGCCTCAGTAGGTGCAAGAATAGTTTACTTTTGCTGGTGGGGAGGAGGGCGTCCAAAATTTTTTGAACTTTGATAGAGGTGGCAATATTTAAAAGTCTTGTAGAAGGGGTGAGGGGCATTGAAACTCTACTGCTTCCGAGGTGGGTCCCTCCACTTCTTTCCCCTAAGCCACCCCATTAATAATGATTGTGCCATTAGCCTCAAACATAACCGTTAATATTTGTATCTTGGGGTCGAAGAATGAAAAAAAACAGTCTGTTGAGTCTGGAGATGAAAACGTGTGCCAGGTTACAAAAAATATGAAGAATAATTAGGCCTGTATTAGGGTACATTTAGGCCTATAATTTGAATTAGCAAAGGTACCTAAGAATGTGAAACTAGTTTTGGGTCTAGTTTGGCATTCCTAGGTACATTGTTTAGTAAATATTTACTAATACATATAAGTAGTACGTCAAGTGCACATATTTGATGCTCGCGAGTGACGAGAAGTAATGGATTTATTAAACCATGCACCACGGCTGTTTGCTGTGATGTGTGTGTCACGTGACTGGGCTAGTCCACTCAGGCGGCCAAAGATCCGCTATTCTCGTTCATCACTGGCTAACTCATGATGACGTCATGGCAAAGAGCCGTGGCTCGTGGTAAAGGTAAGGATTCATCGTGGTAGTCATCTTCCCAAGGAATACTCTTTCTCCCTTACCCATTTCCTTTACTGTTGCTTTTGAAAGTTAGCCTACCTCAAATTTCTGCATATTTCCAAAATAGTAACTATTTGAATAAGTAAATAGGTCAAATATTTAACGTTCTTTCTGTACGAATTCATAAAAAGTAGACAGAGGGGTGGGGGAGGGGGAGTACTCCCGAGATTTGATGCAAATAATAATAATAATTATTGAAGTAGTGGCTATTTCACCGAGGAATTTATTCGTTTTATACGTAATAATGAGTGGGATCTAAAAAATAAAGATATGAGGTTTCCAATGGAATGCACGTTTTATTGGTGGGGGAGGCAAAAATATTATAAAATATAAATCTATCAAATATCATGACAACTAGGGCCTTCAGAAACCAGAAATGACACTAAAATTGCCAGAAATGCATTAGCTAACCTCATACCCTGTTGAGGGAGCATCAAGCGCTCCACCAGACGTTCTTGGTGGATAGCTGCCTCCCCACCGTTTGCCTCTGATGCAACCACTGGTGTCGACCAACCTACTGAAAGTATGTCTTGTAAAATGAACACAATACTTACAAAATACGACGGAGGTGAGTGTTGCGTCGGCAAAACCCCACAAAACTGCTATGACGTAGAAGGCAACTGTATGTTCGGGAAGTGGTTTCCAAATAAGCAAAGCAACGAAACAGGAAACATGTGTGAAGACAGACAAGGCCACTACGGGAACGCGTCCTGAATACTTGACTGTTATCCAGAGGAATAGTGGCGAAACAATAAATTCGATCGCTCCCATACAGCACATCACCAAGCCAACTTTTGGAATTCCAATAACACAACTGACGTAGGCCTAAAAAAGAAACCGAAAAACTGTCAGCAAATTATATCACGTGTTAGTGGTTAATTTTATTTTTATTTTCCAGTTTTCGATTTTCAGTTTGACTTTTAACCTCCTCATGCCACTCCTTTTCGCTTTGGCTGACGACACCATCAGGGGCTTATAAGCCTCTGGTAGGTCCAACCTAGGTGGTTAGGTTGGCTACCTGGCACCCACCACCCATTCCTTCATGATCTTCCTTTCAACCCATTCAATGAGATTAGTACATTTGTTTTACAATTTTATTTTTACAGTAAAATGCCTGAGTGGCAGAAGCCCTTGGTGGGGTCTCCTTCCCAGTCCTGATGTTATTTGTTTATTTACTAGGATTACAACAAAGAATGCTGTTGAAAGTACACATATATATACAAGAATTCATACGCTCTTGCACTAAATCACATCAA
>JAHWFP010226158.1:4330-18293 GCA_023313725.1 Lithobius niger
TTCTACGTCTTCCTGTCTGTTAGGAACAATGTGATATTTGCATGCTGATTCACTTTAAGTGGCTTAGAATGTTCTACGTCTTCCTGTCTGTCAGGAACAATGGGATATTTGCATGCTGGTTCACTTTAACATGTATTATTATTTGCCTGGCTTATTCTGTGGGAATCCTTCTTAAAGTGTTGATCACTAGAAGAAATGAAACAAACTTTGGGCCTAGGGATATCTTATTAAAATACTGTAATTTACCATGACCATTACCATTTTAACTTTCCTCCTTTGAAATTACCGTTATTTCCTTGGTTCAAATTTCCACTTGAATTCCCCTTTGCACTATTCCCATTATTTCAATTTCACCCAAACCTGTTGCCGTTCTTTCCACTTTGTGAATTTGTTTTCCCATTTCCATTACCTGAAATATTACCATGACCATTACCACCTGGTGGTTTATCTCATCTCTTGTCTTGCGTAATAATCATCAACAAGTTGAAACAAATAGGAAGTTATTCTATGAAACTACATAAACACATTAACTCAAGTAACTTATCAGAATCGTTGCCGTAATTCTCTACCTTCAGCCATTCAGTAACATATATCTTCCACTTTGTGTGTGCCCATAATCAATATAAGCTGCTTATCCGACTTTGTTAGAGTTTTGAATTGCTGCCTTATGGTTTGATTTGATATCTTAAATCCTTTTAAGAGAGCATCTTCAACCTTTTCAAATCTTGAAGTTCGTTATCCGTGAGCCTTGCAGTAACTGTTTCTCTTGCAGAACCTCTTAACAATGTCAGTAACCTAGATGAGTATATTTCCGGTGCAAATTTCACGTTTACACGAATTCTGACAAGATCAGACAGCAATAGAGAAATAGCATAGTATCTTCCCCATTATTTGTGTTGAATGCCTGGCAATAATCTTTCATGTCTGAACTACAATTATTGAACTGAGGTACGTTAATTTGGTGAATAGCGATGGGGTATTTGCAACACCAGCTTCAATTTTGGGTGATGACTATGGTATTTATTCACTACTTCGGCCAAAATACGAAAGTTGAATTATCTGCTTTAATAAAAAAAAAAGCAATTAAAGGTGCTCATGTCACAGACCAAGCATTGTTCGGGAAGGCTAAATCAATTGAAACTGAAGTAAACGTTTAGGAATTGAAGGAGAAAATTTAGCTGAACTGGGACTAATTGAAGAAAAACGTTTAGAAATAGAACCCCCAAGGACCGTTGGTGAAGGAAAATAAATAAAGCAATTAATGATGATAGTGTGAAAGGATTAACGTTGAGTATCAAAGTAAAGCCAAGAAGGCATATGTAAGTCATATCTTCGTAGTATATATTTTTTATCTATCTCTTATAACTCATTTTGTATTGCGATGTCCGAAAATATGCCGTAGGACTTTAGGCCTGCTGCTGATATTACATCTCACCTCAAATAAGAATTCACGATTTCTGTTCAGCGTAATGGAAAGTGGTGTATGGAGGAAAATATTTACGGAGGGAAGTGAGGGAGTTGTCAGGGGAGAGAATGCCTTGACAGAGCATTATAAAGAATTGGACCATCGAAAAGTGAAAAATTGATGAAAAATGATGGACAAATTATGAACTAAAGGTATTATTGATAAACATTTTTTACGTTTCAACCAACAACTTGCACGGGAGGCAGAAATACGTTAAAAATTGTACCAATGAAAGAACTCAGTTGTGTGCAAAACGACTAACGGTATTAGTAGACCAAAGCTTCCAAGTTTAAATACATGTTCCAATTTTTTTTTTCCTTGATCCAAGGGATCTTTGCACCTTGGAGCCGTTAAAAACGTTAAAAGGCTCCAAAACTTTATTTTTATTGATTGGGACGCCTCAATACACTATGTCTGCATGGTGGTGAGATTGACAGAATATTCTCCCAACGATAGCAAGAGAAGCAACAACAACAACAACAATAACAGCACAACAACTATAACAACAACAGCAGCAACAACAACAAGAGTGCCTGAATCAGAAAAAGATTATTCATTTTTGAATTTAACACATAAAAATTGGTGTGATGCATCTGTTCTTCATATTTTATGTTATTTCACGTTAATTTTAACCATTGTTCATGTGTATTCGAGTAGAAAGATCTCTATAACTGTTTTATGGATTTAAAAAATACAGATGCAAACTTATGTACGTTGCCTTTTGGACTTATATGTCAGACTGCGGGGAATCGAACCCACGACCTTTGAAACCAAGGGCCGAGGTCCTACCACTTAGCCATACTGACACGGCCAACCAACATGGGGACAGTTAACCAAAATAATGGTAGAGAAAGATTTGTGGGTTTAAGTTAGGTGACATGCTTGTGTGTGTCTAGGACCAGAGTGCTAAATATTTACCACTAGTGCTAAATCGAACGGTTATTTAATGTAATACTTACTTCTTCAAGAGAAATTTTCTCCAGTGATTTTTTCGTGCTCGCCACCTCAAATATTTCAGATCCCGTCAAATTGCTCCATTCAGCCAATGCATATACCCAAAACATGCACTCATCTTCACGAAAGCCCTGAGGTGGCTTAAAGGCTTCCATAACTTTCACTAGGTCTTCATTTCCTTGGAGGCACACGATGATTGTGGGCCAAATGAGATACTCCTGTTCCATATAGCTTATGTCTGTCCCAATTGGTTCGCTATGGTAATAAGCGATCCGGTCGTATATCTGATAGGTAGCCAGGCCACAAAAAAAGGTAAACAATCCCAGCCAAAAGAGTCGATATATGAGAGGTTTACTGGCATCAAACCATTGGCTCATCCCTGGCAATGGAACTTTTAATTTCTTCTCTTGCTGTATGATGGAAGTTACCATCCGCCTGACTCGACGACAAAAGGCCTCATCCAAGTAATTTTTCTTTTTCTTTTTGTGAATAAATGGAGGTACGTGCCGTTCCATGTCTACTGGCATCTGCAACAGAAAAATTGTTAATTTTTAACAAATTATTGAATCTATATTACACACCAGTGTCATTAAAATGAAATATTTAGGATAAAATTCATAAAAAAATTAAAGCTATGTGTACCATAACTACTCTTATCTCATACTGGCTAGGACTAAGATTAGATTGAATTCTGTGGTGGAGTAATAAAGCACGGTTACAGGAAGGTTAAGTCAAGCAGTTCTACTTAAAAAGACGAACGTTTCGAAAATTTATGTAAAGCGTTTAAAACTTCAACAAGTTAAAACGTTTCATTCTTTCACAACCACCCACACTCATTCAGCGATTTTTTGCTGCTTATTGCTGCCATGGCCTCCTAGCACTTTCAAAATGCAATTAACATTAAACTGCATACGTTGTTAGCCTCTAATCTCTCGAAATTTCCAACGTCACTTTCGCAACAGCAGACATTGTGTCACATCTCTGGTCTCCCCCACCCGTGTGAACATTTCTGCTCCTCCGTTTAAATTGGTTCATCAGTCGATCCCCACAAATGCATGGCTGCACAACCTTTCTCATAAAGCATTCGATCCACCAACAATTTAATATGCTAAAGAAAGACGTCAAATTTGTACCCACACCAAAACTTTGGCATCTTGTCACAGTCCTTTGTGTTAAACGTGAAGCTAGGCTTTCATTGGTACCGAATCGTTCTGAGGTCCACGGTGTAGCACTCTCTTCAATGCGAAACTTAACACACCATTTATCCCCAAACCTCTCACTCAAAGAAATTACCGCTATCCGGACCCTCAAATGAGATCCATCCATCACCATCTGCAGAGCTCGCAAATGTAATGCTACTGTTATACTTGACACACCGAAACTCAAATCTGACATAATTAAATAACTCAACAAAGACCTTACGTACAAAAAGCTCCCTTTCAACCCATTGAGCAAATAAAATGTTTATTTAAAGAAATTCTTTAACGCACTTGTCACCAAAGAAAAAATTACAACGGAATTGTTCGAAAAATATTAGAAAGCCGACCAACGCCCCACCCCCCCCTCCCCCTTGTATTTTTCCCCAGATAAAGACCCACAAGCCGGGTTTTCCTCTCAAGATAATTACGAGGGGAAGACTACACCCAATATTGAGCTTGCATGCATCCTTAAATCCACTCTAAAAGAACTCGCTGAGGGACGTCATAAACCCCCCAGTGCATTCAAAATTGTTCACGACCTGGAAGGATATCGAGTGCCTCCAGGGTTTTGATTAGTTTCATTTGATGTCGAAAAAATGTTTCCATCATTGGACCAAGAGCTTATCATTTCGAATATATCTCAAAAATTAAAAAATGACCCCCCCCCTCACAACGGGACCATTGCACTGTTGGAAGATGCCAAGCTCTCCAATGCTTCTGGAGTGATGCGTGCATTGAAGCGACACTCCTTCGTAGCCAGGTATGGGCAGGTGCCAGACACCTCTAAACCAAAACGTTTCAGGTGCCTAGCTTACATGTATATTCATCCTCTCTTGCATAAATAAAAATGTGGCCCCACTGCTTCTTCTAAAACTGCACTATCATTTGGAATAGAAGGAAGGTAGGTCACTAATGGAGTGATCAGGTCGAAAGACTTAGTAGTAGACTGTTGAAATGGAGACGGTTTAAGGTTTAGGTTAAGGCCTGTCGTGGGACCATTAAAAAGGATAGATTTGGCTTAAGCGCAACACATTAGATTATTGGTGATCCCCTCAAAGTTGTAGGTGGGAACACTTGGCACAACAGGGAACATTTGCTTGTTGTACTGTCTCTAAGTTGTTGGAGGGCAGATTTTGCATAATAGGAGGTACGTGCGTATTCAAGACATTGAACCCCCCTCCCCTCTAATTTTCGCATTTTAAGTGAACTGGGTGCATCCACCAAAACTTTAGGCACGGTATCAAAATATGGAACAGTAGGGTAAAGGAGTACAGGATGTGATAAAGGGGTAATAATACGTTGTTCAGGATAACCAAGGACAATATCGCGCCTACCTTGCCATTGAGCTTGATGAATTTCCCCATGAACAGATTCTCTCTTTAAATCGTATATGAGATTTAGACATAAGTCAGTATTAAACAAATGGTTATTTCAAATGGTTGTTGTTGGACCAACATCGTGTGCTTATGTGGCGTCGACCTATTCCTTACATACATTCTGTGAGATCGTAAATTGGAGTTACACTCACTATTAAGCAATCTTCAACCGATAAAAGCTTCTCTGAGGCTAGGGGTAACTCTACAACATTCCTAGGGCGTTTTAGTGGGTGCCCATTTCTGCTGAAAGCCGTTATCTTAATATCATCAATCAATACACTAGTAGCATTGAGTCCGTTGGAGGCCAGTGCTATTATTTACTCTGGGACAAGTAGCATGATCAATTATCATTTAAGCATCTTAACCCATAAAACGGTAGTTGCCACTCTTTTGCCAGCGTTGGCCCAAATATGCTTTAAACAATGGTTTAACAATGATAAAAACAACAATATCATTTCTGGCAGAAAAAGAAAAAGAATTTATCAGAGGAAACAATGCAGAAGCAATGGTGTAACAAAAATGCTGCAAACAACAATGTCTTTACAAACATGCATTGTACTTGGTTCCATGAAGTCACGTAATCGGGCTTGAGTGAAAAAGACGAAAAAATTATCTGTCTGTTCCCGGGTTACAGGGCTTGAAAGACACAAAAAATACGCAGTCGGATTCAGTGCGAAAAAAAAACTAGACCACAGGACGTGAAAGACACCGTCTGCTCCGGGGTAACGAAAATGAATGAAGGATGGTGGAATGAATCACAGGATACATGGATTGAGTGATCGAAGCAACCTTGTCGCAATTACGCACCTTCAAGAACCGGAATTATGTAAATTACACATTTCACTGTTATGGAGCAGTTGTACTCCTACATTTGCCCGCCTTCATATAGGCTGTGCAGAAATGTCTTCTCCATCTGGTATTATACTTGGTTTCAAGAAGTCTCGTAATCGGGCTTGAGTGAAAAACTAAAAAAAAACATATTTGTCTGCTCCCGAGTTACAGGGCTTACAAAGACACCAAAACTGCGCAGTCGGATTCAGTGCGAAAAAAACAAACCAGGCCACAGGACGTGAAAGACACCCGCTGCTCCGTGTAACGCAAATGAATGAAGGACGGTGAAATGAATCACAAGATACATGAATTGAGTGATCGAAGCAACCTTGTCGCATTTACCCACCTTCAAGAACCGGAATTATTTAAATTACACATTTCACTGTTATGGGGCAGTTGTACTCCTAGAGTTGCCCGTCTTCATGACGGGTTTTACAGCTAGTGGTAACAGATTACAGGAAGGCAAACCAAGCAAAGCAACATTAAAAGACGAACAACGTTTCGAAAATTTACAATTTTTGTCATCAGATTTGCATAATAAACCTGCTTTTTTACCGTGTTACCGTGCTTTTTAACTCCATTGCTCATCTTGAATCATTTTACTGTTGTCATGTAAGCACGGCGCAGGATTGTAAGCATGGCTGTGGAATCATAATGAAAGCGCTGCGCACCTATCCATCCCCTAAAATCCTGCCTAATGATTTGTTTACTGGCGTCTACATCACCATAGAGCCCCAGTCGAATTCTAAGCGTACGATAGAGTAGGAATCATCAGTTAGGTTTAGGGATCCGTTGAGGGCGAAGGCTTGAAGTTCTTGGCGTAAAAGGGTATATAATCTGAGTTCATTGCCGGATTGTTCATGGCATGCCCTGGTCCTTGGTTGTAGACTCTAGAATTGCTACGTTGCTTGTGTGCAGCTTTGGAGTGGTGCTTGGGACTGACGGTCATTTTCCTGATATGGTGGAGTAAATTGGGGTCTGTTAATTGGTCCTACGGAGGGTTGAGTGGCTCCTGTACTGTTTTTATTGTAAACCTAAGTACAGGAAACACCTTATACCGAGTGGCTACTGGCTTGGATCGATACGGGTGCGTTCCCTGAAAGTGTGATCAGAGGATATATGTATAATGGCAACAGAATTGTGGAGTTCAATGCTGACATCTTGCATCTTGGTGACGTGATTGTATTTCGGCCTGCGCTGCTTGCTGGTAAGACAGGGGGGTAAGGCGTTGATCCTGAAGGTCCGTACGCGCTTCGAAAACTAGTTTGATGTGATCTTGCCTGATGTGGTAGAGCAATGCTTGACGAGGACTGAGCTGGGTCGTAGCAGACATTAGCGGCTATCAAGAACCTTATAGTATGCGAGGGGTTTCATTAAGCACATGCACGTCCTCCATCGGTCGTAAATGCATCAGATAGTCGTGCAATTCGATTTGGAACAGTTCAAGAGTCAACACTTTACCTAACGCAATTGGCTTTGTTTAGTAACACGAAGACTATTGTGATGCATACCTCTCAACAGCGATACGCTGACTTTGACTCAGTACGGGCGTATCTGCTGGCTAGAATTGCTTCGAGCAGACTGCGGCCTCGATGGATATAGGCCGAAATCGTCTCGTTGCGATATTCATGCGATCTCTTAACATGTGCGTCTGGTTAAATTGGTCTGGTCGGGCATAGTCCAGCGTTAGTCGGTCCCAAATGACCTTTGCATGCTGCATCGTATTGAATTTCAATAATATTCAAGTGTAATGTACGCATCGTCATAATTTTGTATTCTTTATTTGTGTTTCTAATCTTCAACTTGATCTGCAGTGACTAAATACAGATGCAAACCTATTTACGTTGCCTTTACGTTGTATTTACGGGTCGTGTCAGTCTGGCTCAGCGGTAGGATCTTGGCCTTTGGTTTCAAAGGTCCTGGGTTCGATTCCCCGCTCAGGCAGTCTGACATATACGTCCAAAAGGCAACGTAAATAGGTTTGCATCTGTATTTAGTTATTTCTTGTGAGCCTTTGGCTTTCCCGTCTTTAATTTATTGATCTGGAGTGGCTATGGCTGGATCGGGATGATTACATTGTACGACTTCTAAGAGCCATCCCTTTCCGTCTGCCAAGTACTGAAATTGTGATTTCCAGTGTCGGTCATTTTTCGGGCTGATTAAGGTGAGTATGCTTTAGTAGTGCTGTGTGCGTCTTTGGTGCAGATAAGTAGCCAGGATCACCTCTTGGTATTTGCGTGGCTGCGCTTTTGTATAATAGGAAATTGAATAAGCTTGTCGTCCCATTGCGTTGTTTAAATAAAATAAAAAACAATTGTACGAAGTAAAAAATGATAATACAATAGAGTGTCGGTATGGTATACTTATTTGCGGTAAGGCCAGGATCGTAGCTTAGGCTCGTCTTCTAGCAGGTATCGCTAGGAAATAGTAGTGGACTGCGGTGGTTTCTCGGAGTGGCTTACATAGTGAAGCTTATGCACGGAGAATGGACTTCTTTGCGTCGACATTTTTTCTTCAAGGAATAGCCCTGAGCTCGTCTAGCCGACGTTGATAACAAGGTTCTTCTTGAATCCAGAGTGGCCTTAAAACTCGTCTTCTGAGGCGATACTCCCAAGGTTCTGTTTGAATCCCGAAGTGGCCGAGGGCAAGTTTTGCTGCTGTGCTACCACGTGTGGTAAAAATCGGTAGCTTGCGCATTGTTTTCGATCCAACAGTCTCTTTCTGTAACATTAGAGAAAAGAAGGTCGCCCTGAAAAGAAAATTGGGCTTCGACTATGACTATTTTCCCTGAGGCCCGTTTGAGTGGATCAATGAAGAGCTTGGCCATTCAGATAGAACTACCTGGGTTATGGGATTAACGGCTTATTCCACTCATCTCCAGATGTGCAAAATTTTGTAATAATTATTAGTCCTAGCTGGCTTCACCCAGCATCACTGTTTCCCTACATCATTTTCTTTTCGGTATGAGGTGAAGTCCAAAGAAGGAGTTACCGTTATAAACGTTACGTTACTGCGACGAACCAGCTGCTATTACTAACTTACTAACTTGCTTGCTAACTTGCTAACTTACTTCCTAACCGCTTACAATGCAGCGTTGCACATGGGAGCGAAGCCGCGAGGCACACCCACTTTAGCTTTGCAGAAAAGCACACTTTCATAATCCCTTGTAACACTTCTACCTACCCTGAAAACTCCACCAGCCCATTTCCTTCCGACCACGTCCTGTGTAGTAAGGCCTACTAACTTACTTGCCAAGTTCCTAACTGACTTCTAATCACTTAGGAAGTTAGTGCATTGGAGTCTCGTCTTAGGGTGCTCCGCTCACTTCGCTCGCATCGCTCCAACTAATTTGTAGACTCAAGAAGATTTTTGGTCATTACTTATTTACTTACTTGCTAACTAACTTACTTCAAATCTCTTACAATGGGTCTATCAAAGTACGCATTTACCAATAACTTGGAATGGTACTAAATTGCTCAACCAAGCTTGCAATGCTCTCTGAAATGTGTGGAAACAGTCCGTTAACGTGCGAAACCGTGGAAGTGTACAGCTAGAATCGGCAATACACTTCCAGCACACGCACTCTAGCCCCACACAAAAGCACACTCTCCCAATGGTGAACTTCCGTTTTGCCAAATCCCGTTTTGACAAAATAAAAAACAACAGATTAATAACAGTTTGGCTCC
The DNA here is from genome assembly GCA_023313725.1 of Lithobius niger. NCBI lineage: Eukaryota > Metazoa > Arthropoda > Chilopoda > Lithobiomorpha > Lithobiidae > Lithobius > Lithobius niger. The sequence continues at coordinate 13,842 of JAHWFP010226158.1, forward strand.
TAGGGGCCAGTCCCGTTTCGCCAAATCCCGTTTTGCCAAAAAGAATTTGATAAAATTTTACGTATACGAAATTTAATACCTTATTTCTATGTAATGGGGTTGTAAAAGGCAAACATTTAACAGAGACAAGCAGTGGTAGAATAAGCCCAGTTGATTTATTAACGTTTTGAAAACTGGCAATACAGACGGAAAAACGTAGTGACGACCAAGCATTCTAAACAATTATATTTAATATAACTGTTCAGAAAGCTTGGTCGTCACTACGTAAATGACGAGGTTCTCTTTTAAGAATAATTAGCTATACACGTGATGGTTAACCTTTTCCAAACGGGAATTCCCGTTTTGCAGAATCCTGTTTCTCAGAATCAAAATATTCTTCAGAAATGTAACATTGCAGAAGTTAAAGAGGCATGCCTAATTGTTAGTAATCTTTGATTGGTTGTGGTTTTTGATGTTACGTGTCTCGGCAGCGCCAGCGAGGCACGTAATTTGAAACAAATTATTTTGTAAAAGGGGATTCTGCAAAACGGGTGTTTGTCTATAAATGTTTGACCATTATCACGTTATAAATGTTCGTGTTTAAATGTTTAAAATAAAATCGTGTGCCTAAAATTTCGTGAACGAAATTTGGCGAAACGCGATTTGGCGAAACGGGACTGGCCCCTAAGGCAAAAGCTGTTAATTTGCTTTCTTTTTGGCGAAACGGGATTAGGCGAAACGGGACGTAACCCTCCCAATACACTGTAACACTTCTCCCATCCACTCTATCCTTCTCCCATCTGCTACCTACTTCTCCCAACCACTCTATTCCCTACTGACGCTCTTACTTGGTTATTTTACCTTGAGTCGATATCATCCCATGTCTTTCGACAGTGGGGGGCGATATTGTTTAAAAGTCTAGGGGTTTCGGAATTCGAAGCAGAGAGGTCCCGAGTTCAACTGTGGGGGTTTAGGTCCACGACTGAAACACGCACCGTTAATTTAAAGCTTAAACTAAGCACCAATTTCGCTATAACACAAGATTCACGCTATTAGGTCATGAAAAGAAAAACCCACTCGAACAAAACCTCCAGTTTCAACCGGGTATTTAATAAGTTAGACAAGAAAATTAGAGTACAATCGTTGAAAGCAGTTTTAGTCGTGAGCTCAAAACATGTCAACATTAACACCAAGCAGAGACTGTCACTCAAGTCCCGGGGTCGATCCACGGAAAACCATCATGATACTTAAAAAGTCAGGAAAGGCGTCTCGTGACGGAATATTTAGTTAGAATTTTACGAGCAGGAAAATAGGCCTAAATGTACTCAATCAGCGTCCCCAAAAACACGACATCTCGCAACGGAAAAGGGGAGGGGGGGGGGGCTTGAAAACAAGACGTCTCGGAACGGGCTACGGAGACGTCACGTTACGGGACAACCTTTTGAAAAACCGGGTTGGGCACTGGGTTTCAATAGCCAAATCTTGGTGCTTGAACTCTCAAATCACAATTTCTCACTAACCAACAACAAACGAAAGGAAAAATGGCGCATATTAGTATAAGCATTTGAGTTCACAATTTCCCTTCGGATTGTCCAGAACGATGGTGATGTTTCGGGAGAGAATGGGTCCAGGACGTAAATTCCCAGGCTGGTGGAGCAAGTACTGACGGCAAGGAAACCACAGTTGACTGGTTAAAATAAAAACATGGTTAAAACCGTTAGCTGATCAAACTAATGTTAAAAAGCCCGAAAATTGCCGACGGGCAGCATCCCTGAAACCAGGCAGAAGGATAAGCTGCAGTGTTCGACAAGTCACTAGCGAGCGAATAATAATGAATATGAATGGCTCCCGAGGCTTTAATCATGAAATTAGTCGTTCAACTTCATTGCCAGAAAGGAAGTTAGTGACCTGAGATGAACCAGTATTTTCGATACAGGCAATGGAAATATTTGGCTCCCCGTCCTGATGTTACACGTTTATTATCTTACCGCATCAATGTTCAAGATTTCAAAACCATTCATCATCGCATAGCGACGAATAACCCAGTTAGCCAACAAAGGTTCTCTGATTTTGTTTCTGGATTGTTACTCGGTTCCGAAGTGCCCCGTCACGGTTCTTAACTCAACGCCGAATAGTCCCTTCAAACAACTTCTCTTAAACATTATTTTAGAGAATTTTTCTTAAGGGGCTATTCGTCGTTGAGTTTCCGTGGTAGGAACGGTGATCAGGCACATCGGAACAGAGTTACAATCCATAAAACATGAGCAGAGAAGAGAGAATGCTTCACCAAACAACTAATAACTGCGTTGTTTACCAAGTTGTTGCACGCACAGTCGTCTTGTCAAGATTCTGAGTTAAGGAACGTCATCACGATTTGTTCTTTGTTGCAGCCACGACTCGAACAGAATGCGGTTGCTATAAGAAAGATAACCAATGCCGTCTCGGGGGTCTGGCAACAATACCACTCGTGATTATTGCGAAAACACAGTCGACGTCGCCGTTTATCCATACCTAATATTACAAACAAAAACGTCAAGTGTGCCGTAAAAAATGGGGTTACATGATTCAATTTTCAATTGTTAAAATGAACACGAATAAAATTTGATGATTTTTTAATTGAAATAATAAAATGTACAATTGGAAAATCCCATCTGTTTAGGTCCTGTTGTGCTTTACGTTTTAAATATATGATTGGTAAAGCACAACAGCACCTAAACAGATGGAATTTTCTCAATTGAACATTTTATTATTTCAATTAAAAATCATCAATTTTTATCCCTGTTAATTTTAACAATTGAAAATTGACTCATATAACCCCATTTTATACGGCACACTTGACGTTTTTGTTTGTAATCCGTATACCTTTTTTACAGCTATGGTGTCGCGCTACAAAGGTATGCATGCAGTCGATTGTTGCTGGCCACTTTGAAACAATTCAACTCAGCTCTGAAATCGTACATCTGCGAAATAAATACGCCATTCTATCGTTTCTAGCGGCCAATTTCGAATAACAACGTAGCTTAGTTTCGTTTAAATCTATATCGTTTAGCTGTGAAACACGGATTCTTTCACATATATATTTATTAGAGCCGTGGCCCGAAGCCGTACGCCCTGCTAAGCACAAATACTAAATACAATATAATCAACCTACAAACTACACAAACGACACAAATTCTCTAAACGCAACGATTCTAGACGATGCTCAACCGTCAAAACCGCACGCACCATACACCTGCAATTCTTCATATTCCCCGGATTCTTTCATTTCGCCCTTCCACAATCGACTTTTTTAGCAAAGACATAATACGTGCACGAAGAAAGGATATGGAGTTTGCACAGTGGCATTGTTCCCTAATCACAATGGTAAAAACAATGTAAAACAATCAAAATGATCGTTCAGGAACCTGTAACTCCGGAATGGCTCAACCAATCGAAAATGTGGTCTCTGCGTGGATGAAGCCCAGGGAAATTTCTGGCTTAGATCATGTTTCAGATTTTAGGTAGGTGCAGTAGATTTTTCTGAAACTGTGTCACACAACAACAGCAACAACAACAACAACAACAACAACAACAAATGAACAGTTTTCAAATTTCCGTGTGGCTCCATACGTTTACTCTTGCACGGAAATGCATAAAAGTTGGTATAAACTTGGGAAAAGTTGCTCTCTGCTATCTGACCAAGTTTGGTCGAAATATATTGAATAGAAACGGAGAAATTAATAGTTTTAGTTTTGCTGGAGAAAGGACTTCATTCATATATATACCGCCGTGTATGATGCATATATACTTACTTAGGATTAGTTGAAGCTATCCTGACGATAATATTCAGGGAACATATCACACACACGTCCAGCAAAGCAAGAGTTTTCCAATGGCTTCACGTCTGCTGCCTGCAACACATGGGTTTCTAACGATGACCGAAATAACTGTACAAGCAACACTCTGCACGAAACGAAAAAATCGTTTAACCCAGCGCGAGAAAAAGGTAGGCCTAATAATTTATTTTATGCAGCTTTACTTCTTTCCATTTCGATTTCCACTTTTTTCATCACCTCCGTTAGTAGCGAACACAAACTGGGCTCAACCTGAATTTGAATATAGAAGGCCCTCACAAATTTCCAATTTAGACGTAGCAATTAGAAATAATGTTTGCTGCATCCATCTGCAGCGCGAGACTGACACCTTTTTGGTGTCGTTCTCTGAAGGCACTCGCTTAATCTTGATTTAGATTTTGCTGCTTTTTTTTAGTATTCTCGTTGCTACATTTTCTCATATTCCGGAGTAGTCAGTCACAGATATTATTAAATCCCTGCCTTTATCGTTTATTTTTTCTGAATTTTCAGAATTGGGATTACTTTCCGTTGCTGAAACGATTTGAAGTTGGCTTGTTTTAGGGTTGTTTAGCGGTATTGCCCCCCCCCCCCCCGCCATTGCCTAACTAGATTACATAAGGCCTCACCATGGAAACATTAA
>JAHWFP010226169.1:1845-19472 GCA_023313725.1 Lithobius niger
GGCGCTACATCCCTCACCCTTCCCCACATGTGCGATTGACCGTGATGTTATGGCTGGTAGCTGCCACTTGCTGGTGTCGGTGGCTCACGTCTACGGTTTATTTAATTAGTAAACTGTTTACTTTGCACATTGATAAATGTAGGACACTGGTTTGTGCAGAGACCCTCACCTCTCTCAGCAACGAGGGGGGGGGGGCAAATATCACTCCAGTCGGCATGATCATGGTGTAGGCTTTGGATTAGAAGTAAAAGTTGACGTTTTGTTTTTGCGAGTTGGTTTGCATACAGGTATCGTAGAGATTTTATGATTTGTGTGGTGGTGTTTTGTCTGTCACCAGGGAAACTGTGGCGGTGATTTCATGGGTTGGCTTGATGCGCAGTACCCTTGATTCACAATGCAACAGGAATGGAGAAATGAGGGCAGCTCTCATACTAGCCCGTTAGTTTGTTCTAGGGGGATTGTGGTCGCTGTGTACCTGTGTGCCACTTTATCGCTGTTCTCGTCGAATCAAGGCTCAAATAAACCGCCATGAAATCGGCCCGGTTTAGTCGATTGCTTACCGAGTGTTTGGCGTGGTGGCATAGGCAGCGGTCGCGGACCATTTGGGCACATCAGTGTCGCGGTCCTAGACCACTGGCACACATGGTTGTTAGTCGCACGGTCGTGATTTCCTGTGCTCCTTTAGGTCAGTCGTCCTTAATCAATTTTTCCTTATCCGAAGGCCAACCAATAGACTATGGACGTCCTTACTGGATTTATTGCAGCGAATTTTCGATTAGCCTATCAATTATTTTAGGAAATCGATAGACGTTGGTCTAAAGCGTGATGTTCGCTTGTAACTTGGGCTAAGGTTGTTTGGTAAGTAGCCTTGACCGTCAATTACGTTGACGGCGTCCACTGCTCCTCGAAGGTGGACAAGCCTACATTCAAAAAGTTTATTTTGACGATTGGATCGATACGATTCGAGGTTCGTAGTAAGTGGGATAAATTCGCCTTAAGGAGAAGTTAATGGGCGATTGAGGTATTATGTAACATTGCCACATTTTAGTCATTGTATTCTTATCTTTATAAGTCTTAAAAAGAGCTTATTATTGCACTCGCCACATATTTTCATATTCCTTTTTTCATGATTGAAATTTTGGCGAGGTAAGTGATTGGGGACGAATTATTGTTTTAAAAATTGCAGATTTGAATCGCTTTATTCTGAACCCTGAATTGTCTTTAGAGACAATCATTATAGCACTCGCCACTGTTTTAATTAGTGTTCTAGATTAAAACGTTGGCGAACCTCTTATGGGTACCCAGTGGCCTAGTGGTCTCCCTGTATTCTGAATGTCGACAGACGGAGGTTCTTGTACTTATTGTGATCAACCGGAAATTCGCTTTATCACTTTACCGTAGGAAGTTTAAGCCGTAAAGACTTTGGCCGTAGATTTAAAATTACAGTCTCCTGGTCATAGCATGATTTTATTGTAAAATTCCTCTTGGTGGCTTTAATGCAGTATGGCCAGCCAGTACATGGGTTTACAGCATGGTAAATTGACACCATCTGTGTCGGCTGATGGATGTCTGGGGTTCAGTTATGATTGGCACTGACATAAGTTAGCATTGCGTGTTTGTGCCTCAGATTTGCAGGATGGGGTTAATGATTAGAAGTTTTGATTTGGGAAAATGTAACAGTGATTAGAGGGTTATTTGACGCGCAGTAGGCTACTCTCGAATCGCATTGTGGCAGGGATGGAAAGATGGCGGCTGCTCTCTATCTACCCATCGAATTTTGGAGTAGGAACTGTGTTTAGCAAGTCGATGTCGTATCACGTTTACCTTTCCAGTCGATTAATAAATCTGCGCAAAGTCAGTCAAGAGTCCTGTGGCGCTAAAGCCAGTCACCTCCATTATATTGGCCGGTGCAGTCGATTACATCCCGAGAGCCGGCCGAGGGAGCACACGTTGGGGCTGCTCGGCATCACACATGCGGATGACACTACTGGCGGGTGCATTGCCGTAGCTGATGCCTGGTGACATTGCCGGCGGACACTACGGTGTCAGTGAGTAGTGTGAAGTGGTGGTAACTGATTTCTGTGAAGGTGGGTCTTCGTGGCTACTTGGACCTCCTTCAGCTGCGTTCATAGTACAACACCTGTGTACTTGTGTTTTAGGAGATAGTGTTTACTGCCCTGGACTGTTGGTACGTTGGCCTTACGAAATTATCTTAGATTTTCTCAGACGTATATATTGTTGTGTGAAGTTCTTGGAAGATCCATAAGTGATGAATTCTGAGACGCCGATCATAGCACTTGTACCTTACCACTCATGTTAGTTATTAGTTGCTCTTATGTAAACCTTGGCTCACTGCGGTCGGTCTATTTCCTAGCGAGATATTATCTCTAAGTGGATGTTTATACACGAAGCGAAATGCTGCGTGCAGGGAGTGGTACACCGTTAACTTAGGTGACTTGAAAATTATTGGTTATTAGCAGACCGGTGTGTGAATTCCCGGTTGGTGAGCAGTGTATTGCCCAGTGGCCTTTTTCCTTTTTGAGGAATAATTTTATGAAACGAATTCTTGCTCTCGCCACTTAGTTTCAAGTTTTGTCGATACACTTCGACCCAGCGAACCAGTGTGCGTTCTTTGTTGGGAGCAGTCGGGTATTCCTCGTGACGTTGGCCCCCACCGTGCCTTTTCGTCATACTATGATTTGGGGGATGCGCTTGACGCGGCAACCCTTCTGAGGTGTGTCAACTTGTCAAGTCCGTGATGCGGACTATAACCGACCATTACGTCGGCTCGGGTACCTTCAGGTGGTGTTGGACTCCTACCTGCTCCCAGAATAGGGGCGAGGTAGACACTCCTCAGAATCCATTGCTAACACGGATGGGTCTTTTTATCACAGTGGGTTGTGAAGATTTGTCATATTTAACAGGTGGGGGTTAGCTTGCCACTCCCAAATGCTTGTTTGTGTTGCACATGTATAAGAGATCTTCAGGTGAAGAAGTGGCATGGGACACCCAAGGTGTGTGTAACCTAAGGGTAGACTGGTGAGGGTGCGTGGACCCTCACCTCTCAATGCAATTAGGAACTCCGGCAGCACGACGAAGTGGATTGAAGGCGTTAGACAAGAAAGGGATTGTTCTGGTGGGCATGTCACTGGTCACGAGTGGCATCACAGCCCCGGGGCTCCAGGGTTACGATTTTGAACCCTGAGAAGGCTCCTTTCCCTATTTAGTAGCGGCGCTTTCGCCCTAGCTAGATGGGGAAGTTATGGTCCCCGTCAGTGGAGTTCGGTTTACAGGGAGGACGAGGTCTTAAGGGCCTCTTTGGTGTTCAAGCTTTCGGCAATGTCTGGGACAGATAAGCCCTGGATACTTGCGAGCGGCATTCGCTGGGTGCACCGTGGGTGGAAGAATGGTCAGTAGCGAAATCAAGCAGTAGGATGAGAGGTGTTTGGGACTGCCGGCTTGCACCACAGATAACAACCCGTCGTAGGAGCGGGCGGGTAGTGGGGATTGAGGCAGAACTGAGAAGCAGGTTACGTATACAGCACACTGAGGTTGAGCTTTTATGAAGTTTAATCTAGTATGAGGGACTTGCAATGCGCAGGGTTCGACGCCACCCCTTAGGGGGTAGGACAAAGTCAGCATAAATAAAATACAGGTAAGTATTTTAGGATAGTAGTAAAAACGAGGTTTTAACCTCTAAAAATAGTTTTTACTTATCCTAAAATACTTACCTGTAAGAACCCTCCCGCCTCCCGCGTCGAACGGTCCTTAGGGATTAGTGAGACAAACTGTGACGAGTAGCGGGAGAGGGGCGCCGCCAGACGGCGGTCATGCGCCCCAGGGAGCGCCATTGCAAGGGCCCGGAGTGTGTTTAAATTAAAGGTTGGGACGAAAGGCATTTCCAAACTTGGAAAGCATAAATAAAATACAGGTAAGTATTTTAGGATAAGTAAAAACTATTTTTAGAGGTTAAAACCTCGTTTTAACAGACCTCCTGAGGAAGTCTCGCCGAATCAAGGTATACCAAATATACAACGATGCTAACTAGATGAACTAACTAGATGACAATTTTGATCTTCATTATCATCTTGAATTTACCCCAACAAATGCATGTGTATGGCAGTATGGCATGTGTATGGCAGTAATTGCCTGTAGCATTTTCATATTAACTCCAGTTCTTGTCTTGCATTATTTCAGCACTGGCATACTTGTGTCTGTCTGCCTTCATATCAAAATACCTACACAAGTTCTTCTTGAAGGATAACTCGCTTGTCATACAAGGTATGAAGGGATAGTAGTAAGACTTTTGAACTTTTAAGTGCCGTATGAACAATAAAATTAACTAATTCTTGTTTTCGCAGAGTACTTGGCAGTATTTTCTCACTTGATTGCATTTCACGATCCAGAGTTAACTAATCACCTCAACAGCATTGGTTTCATTCCTGAAGTAAGAAACTGATGTGCGATTTGTATCTGTCATAATTATTTATTTAAGTTCTCGAGTTCACACTTATTAGTTGCTTTTTTTCTGATAGCTGTATTCCATTCCATGGTTTTTAACTATGTACACACGTAAGTGTTGAAATCCATTTAGGTAATTGGAAGTACTAAGCTAATCTGCACGCAACTGTATTTATAACAAACAACTATTGTCTGTCCTCTAGATGTTTTCCCACTTCACAAAATATTCCATTTATGGGATACACTTTTACTTGGAAATCCATCATTTCCTTTGTGCATTGGTGTGGCAATTCTCCGCCAGCTTCGCGGCAGTTTGATGTCATTTGGCTTCAATGAATGCATTTTACTTTTCTCCGATATGCCAGGTACCTACATATTTAGTAACTGCTGACACCTGGTGTGTATTTTCTTGAGTTTAACCCAGAACGCAATGCAAATCATCGATGCAACAATCTATCTTGCGAGAGCCTTTCAGGTAGCCGTAAGACCAAGCCAGAAGGGACAAAATGGTGGCTGTTGTTTTGTATTTCAAACTTCATTTAATAAAGTCTTAAATAGTCAAGTCTAGGAAGTATTGGAATATATGTAATATTGTGAAATCTAATGTCATGAAAAGATTCAGTAACGATTACTATGCAGTTCTGACACTAAACTGTGAACATGATCGTGTAAGAGATATATTCACCATCATTACAAACCCCCATCCACCACTTGGTTTGCTCCAACATAGATCGCCCCAGAGGATTTTGATTGGCTGATATGCACACCATTAACACCTGTAAAAAGAAGTCAATGATGCAAGGTTTCAAGAATTAAAAAAATAAAAACCAGGAGTATAACATCTACTTCTGCCTGTGCAATGTGCATGCTGCCCTGTCTGATTGTTAGGTCAACACACTTGCATGTCATTTTCTTAACTCTATTTGTAAGCATTTGTTTGATGAGCTGCGATTCAATCTGAAATGGCTTTAGGATATGTGTGTGTTACATTCTACCAACTTTGTTCCATTTGTTTTTTTTTCAGAAATTGATATTGAAACTTGTGTAACAGATTCAATCAAGATATTTTGCAGCACACCAAAGAGTGCCACCTATCGACAATATGAAAGGCCAGCTGACAAAAACAAAAAAACACCCAACATCGGCAATGAGAGGCTTCATTCAGAATTGGTGATTAAACTGATTATGAATACACTTGGGTCTGGTTGCAAGTACAGTACGTAGTGGTGATGTGTGTATCACTGTATGACTGTTTTATCTCCTTTACATCTAGGAAATGGAGCCTATTCCACTGGATATTCTGAAATCGGAATTGAGTCCACGTATTTCGGCTGTTGATTTGCTAGAACTCTTGGATATCAAAGGAGTAGTAAAAAAAGTGAATCCCCTTAAACCGAAAGTGTTGGTCATTGATGTTCGGTTGGCTGACGAGTATCCTTTATAAGAGTATAACAAAAAAATAAAGACTTGGCTTTATTTTCAAAAGTCTCTACCCATCAACACAGCTAATATATCTGAATTAGATGATGTAGTACAACGTAAAAAATTCATCTCGGTTAATGATCGCCGTCAGTGCTATTTAACTTGTGTATGATAATTTGTTTCATTTAAGTGCATAATTAATTAGTTCATCTATGGCCTTCAACCATTAGCTGAAAGACACAACATGCATGCTTGTAGGTGTCTTTTCTAAGACTACCCATACAAATACCACATCGGCAAATCTGCAGATATTTAACGTATCGAATCGGAATCGGCATTGCTTACTATCTCCAAAATACTTACACTTCAGTAATATACAGTATTTGCTAATATCACTTATTTTATGCTTTTATTGCCCAAATAAAAATAATAAATTATTTTAATTACTTCAAGTCAATTTTATAAGAATCTAGTAGGACTAGCAGGTCTAGCCGTATAATGTCATTGCCCATGCCGTTCCAAAAGGTATATCATTATCGTTAAACATGTCTTACAATTTTCAAGAGAAGTTGTTTGAAGGGGTTATTCGTCATTGCGTTTTTGTTGCATGAATGGTGATGGGGCATTCAGAATCGAGCAGCAATGCATAAATAATGGCTGCGTACACGACGTCCCAAGAATGTTACTGTTATAATACTTTGATGGGGCAATTTCTCATTTCCAGCAACAATAATCTGGACACGAAATAGTTTTAATAGAAGTTGTCTGAAGGGGCTGTTCGTCATTAAGTCCGATTTTCGCTGCTTGAAACAGTGATGGCGTACTTTGAAATCGAACAACAATGCTTAGACAATGAAAGTTCAGTGAAGGGGATCGTTGCGCAATAGCTATGACGATATTTCTTAACGTATCGTTGATAATTCAATGATTTAAAAAGTGCAGGACAATAACTAAGTAGTTATTGGCCGGAGAAGCATTGTAAGACCATCGTTTCTTCTCAGCCAATAACCCGGAAAGCGGGTAAATATTCAAAAATGGATAATTTTGACATTTTAGCACGCCAGTTCTTTTCGCACATTTTCACTCTACATAAGTAAAAGCACTAGTGCTATTATAATAGTTCAATCAAACTTTGACATGAACAGGTTACAGAAGTAATTTGCTTATTTGAGAGTTAAAAATTAAGTTACAGTGATTGAAATGTGCTGTTCATAAGGGACTTAGTCCAGAGGAGTAGGCCAACAAATTATATCTTAGAATGATGTGGATGGTTAAGAACAAATTCCGTAAAGTTGTTTTTGGCTTTCCTTGACATCAAATCAGATTTCTGCGAGGAGCAATTCCTGACAGTATAAACATACCTTTCCAAACAGCGTTTTCCCCGGAAGGTTCTCTTAATCCTTGTCCTGAAGTATCCAGGCTGAATTCCAGCAAAGGGCGTCTTTTAATAGTTGTGGGAAAACGTGGAAATAATGCAGTAAATGTAAGTAATCTGAATCCATCCAGAACCAAAACGGGTCGGCCTTTGAACCTAGTGAGGGAAAGGCTGCCAAGGTTAATCCTATTAGCCAACTTAATCACACCGAATAATACTTTGCATGTTAAATGAAAACTGCAAGACTAGGACTAACCTTGGCAGCCTTTCCCTGGTTGAAAGATATCATTACTTTCAAAGGCCGGCAGCTTCTCTTATACAAGCTTTGGTTTTGGGTGATACCATCACTTTCACAGGAATGTGAATGTACGAAAGGTCACACTGTCTTATTTTCATCCTTACCAATTTTGTGTCTATAAATTCATTGATAATTTTCACGTTTGTAATTGCCCACTTACCCATTACATCAGCCAAATTAATACGATTAAGTTTCCTTCAATCCCATTTTTGCGCACACTGGCTAACAAACACCGATTTTCGTTTGTTTCGTTCGTTAACTCAATCAGTACATTCCCCTTCAGTTGCTCCTGTTGTGAACTGCCAAAAACTGTTGGCCTCTAATTTATATTTAGAGGCCTATTTATTGTGTTTAGATGAAGTTAGATCTCTGGTGCTAATTTAAAAAAAAAAAAATTATGCTTAGCGCCACACAATACTATAGCCTATCCACGCGTTTTGTAGAAATCTGTAGTCGCCGTTCTCTTCCCGTAGTAAATTCGTTTATGTTGGACGCACGTTAAATTGGTCTCGCCGTAATTTTACTTCAAATTTTACTTTACATACCTAAAACCAGTTGCCGCTGCCTAATTAACAACAGGTTAGGGGCCCAGGACACGTTTCAACTGTGTTTTTGGAACAGTAAGTTGACTTTGCTAGTGAAAAATTCAACGGTCTGGCAGACGACTGATCAATCGTCGGAGCGAAGCGAAAATGGCGCTGAAGAAATAGGCCTAACGTGCGACCTCGCTGCTACTACATATTGAGTAAAGCTGACTCGCAAATGAAGATTCCACGCAGAGAGTAAAGACGACTTGCAAACGAAGCATTTTTAAAGAACTTTTAAATGGTTTTTAGACGAAGTACCATAAAGCTAAAGCTTCGAAAGTTGTTAGCCCACCTGACATTGCACTATGTACCGCAGACGGCAAAAGTACTGTAGCTACAGCCTGGTATCTGTACAGCGCACCGACCGACCACATGTCCTCAAATAAAGACAAGCTTCTAAATTTAGTAAATAAACACTCAGCTGTCGAAGTCGCAAATAAACAAACTATGCAAGTTGTAGGGAAGGGAAATACAGTTTTGCATCTGATGAAAGAAAACTGCCCAGGCGGATACAATATCACGCTTGAGAACGTTCTGTATGTACCAGACCTACACGGAAATTTGCTATCGGTAGGCCGAATCGAAGAACTAGGCTATTAAGTGAAATTTGCGCAAGGTAAAGTTTCAGTCATTGATAAAGATGGGTCAATCGTCCTTACAGCAAAGAGGGAAAATCGTCTTCACAAAGTAGAAGAAACATTGAAAGCACACACCGCGAAGCAAAAAGAAAAAGAAGATTTATGACATCAGCGATTTGGCCACCTACACAAAGCAGCTGTCAAGAGTGTTGCTAAATCAAACGAGCTTGAAATAGAACTAACAGAAACAGATGAAAAGTATCACTGTGACACTTGTCTAAAAGTAAAGTTAGCTCGCAACGCCTATCCCAAGGTCAGTACCGACAAAGCGACGAAGGTACTTAAGCTCATACATTCTGATGTAGTAGGCAAGATTTCAAGGACCATCAAGGACCATCAAATCCTAACGTGAGCCACCTGGTTAACGGTGAACTGGAAAGAGAATTGAGTAGCCGATGGGAAATGAGCGAGCAGAAGGCAGACGTGCAACGGCCCAAAAAATGTAGTAGGCCACGATTACCGGCGAGTTCGAAAACGGCACTTGTAAACAACGTTGAAGCAAGATGTGATCAGGGACTAAATCAACCTTAAAAGCCTGATGATGACAACAGTTAGGTGTCGAAAATTTGCTGGACATAGGAGTAAGTGTCTAGTTTGTGGAAATGTGCATGGTTTTTTTTAGTGAATTGACTTTTTCGGAATTTCATCATGTTCCACAGTACGAACTTCAACGAAGTTTTTCGTGAGCAAATTATCTAGTAACACTTATTGACGACCACACTAGATATGCCAAAGAGTATACTATGGAGACTAAAGATGAGGTCTTAGAGAAATTCCATGAATTTAGACTCGAAGCAGAGAACACCCATGAAGTCAAGGTGAAAATGCTACGCTCCGACAACGGCGGAGTACAAGTGTTGAAAATTCGATGAATACCTAACTGAACATGGAACAAAAAAACAACTAACTGTACCAGGAAATCCTCAGCAAAATGGAGTGTCCGAGAGATTCAACCGTACATTGTCAGACATGATGAGGTGTCTTTTAATTCATTCAAACTGACCACAACATCAGTGGGCGGAGGCAGCGAACACAGCCTGTAAACTGAGAAACTTGTGCCTGTCTAAAGCTCTCCAAGGAAAGACTCCATCATCTTTGTGGAATCAATAAGAAGACGACGTAAGCCACATTCCGAAAGGGAAGCTCGATCATCGAGCAGTTGAAACAGTTTTCATCGGTTATCTTGAAGGAGTTAAAAGATATAAACTGTGGGACTTCAGAGAAGATAAAATCATTATTAGCCGTGATGTGAGATTCGAAGAAGAGATCTTCCCGTTCAAGAAGTCTAGCGACAAAGCCTCAACGAGAGAAACCCACCAAGATATTTTGGAACTCTTCATCGAAGAAGAAAAAGTTGAAAATGTCCCAACGCACAATGTGGTGACTGAAGACGTAATCATCCCTGCGGAGACCGAGGACGCCGCCAGCGAAAATGAAGAGCAACTCCTAAATCAGGGGAAGACCCATAATACAGAAGAAGTAGATTTCTTTGGCTTTGACGAAGACCGCTGCGATCAAGACCGTACGGAACAGCCACTTATAGAAGTTGAAAGTCCAGTCATCAGATCACTTCGACAGGCAGAAAAGAGGGACTTCCAACTAAAGTGTAACGCGATCAGAGAGCAAGTTCACGTGGAACCTCAAAGAAGATGCCTTAGAAGGTCCAGAAGCCGAATCCTGGAAACAAGCAATGCAAGAAGAAATGACCAACCTAAGAGAAAACCAAGCATGGGAGCTCATTCCTCGACCAAAAGGAAAGAAGGTGATAAAATCTCGTTGGGTTTTTAAGAAGAAATTCACCCAAGATGGTCAACTGGAAAGCTACCGAGCTAGGCTAGTAGCGAGAGGATTCATGCAGAAGGAAGGCATTGATTACAAAGATACTTTCTCGCCCATCCATAAATCCATAAGGACGCTTATAGCTTGCTGTTGAACTTGGATAGAAAGTTCATCAAATGGACATTACAGCCGCCTACTTGAACGGAACCTTTCAAGAAGAGACGTACATGGAACAGCCAGAACCGTTCGTGAAGCAAGGTGTAGAAGCAAAGCCCTTTACCCTACTAAATATTGTAGGCTACTGAAGAGCCTCTACGGCCTACACCAGTCAGGACGAGCCTGGAATTCCTGTTTCGACGAATTTCTTAAAGAAATTGGCCTAGAAGAATCAGTCGCAGACCCATGTGTGTACTACAATCTGACGCAAGATATCATCATAGGAGTCTACATCGACGACATCTTAGTCTTAGCCCGAGATGACGAAGCTCTCGACAACTTTAAAGAAAAGTTGAGCACTAGATCCAAATCACGAGACTTAAAAGAAGCTACAGAGATCCTATCAATTAAGATTGAGCGAAAGAAGTACGAATCAATCACTTTAGACCAAAACGCTGATGCAGAAGAAATCCTTCAAACCTTCGGTATGAAAGATGCTAAGCCAGCTTCAACCCCACTTGACCCTGGTATGAAGTACGCCAAGAGTGAGAAGAGTAAACTCACCAGCTCAAGAACCTATGCCATACAGAGAAGCCATCGGAAGTCTCCTGTATTTAGCAAACGGTACAAGACCAGATCTTGCACATGCCACGGCATACATGAGCCAATTCAACAATGACCCAACGAAGGTCATACAGCGGATACACCTGTATTCTCGCCGGAGCTGCTATCTCCTGGCGAAGCAAGAGTCAACAGTACTGTCAATGGTGGAAGCTGAGTACATCGCTATGTGCCATGCAGCGAACGAAGTGTTGTGGTTAAAGAATTTCTTAAATAAAATTGGTATGGGATAATTCATAGAAGATACAGTCACCATACAAGTCGATAACCAAGGTACTATCTGCCTCTCCAAAATTAAAGTGACTTCAGAAAGAAGCAAGCACACTGACCTGAAGTGGCATTTTCTGAGGCAACAAGGTGCTGAAGGTGTACTTGAGTACGTACCATCAAGTGAAAACGCCGCAAATGCTACCCAAAAAGAAAGCCGCCCAACACATGTTGGCCCAAGGACTTAAAAGTGTCGTCTGGGCTAACATGTACAGTATTGGACAATGAAATTTAGAGAGTTTAGAAGGGGTAGCTACAAGTCTACATCGATTTATCATGCCTGGTTATGGGAAATGCTTAAATATTACGAAGTTATGAAATTCATTAAACGAGTAATAGTTATTGGTTAAAAACTATTGGTTATCGATTTTTAAACCACGGCTGCGACGATTTGCATGTCTCACGGCCAAATCATCGCAGCCGTGGTTTAAAAATCGATAACCAATAGTTCTTAATAAATAACATATTTATATCACGCTTGGGACGTCAAGCTAACTCATATTTAATTAAAACGTGTTTGTGTTTTGTGAAAATATATCGAAATGACTGAAGGTCATTCCATTTTAGTTTACTGAGGGTGGAGTGGTTGGTAGACCGACCAGTCGTTTGCGTCCGTTTGTGGGGGAGTGGGCAGGAAGGATACGCAGCGTCGTTTCGCCGTATTTCATGCTAGCCAGGTCGCTGGTGTTTTCGAAGCTTTTCGGAGTGATAGAACTTGGATAAAAGGCTGTAGGGATAGAATGACATTCTGGGAAGGTATGTAATTCATTTTGAGCGTTTGTAGTTTGAGAATTGTTTAAAAACTAGGTAATACGGGATCGGTATGAATGAAGGTCATTGCATTTTAGTTTGTGGAGGGGGGGGGGGAGTTAATGCAGCGTGAATGGCTTAGATATTGGCCAGACGTATAAGAGTTTACAGGGATGGGATTTCATTCCTTTTAAGTAATTAAGTTTTGTACGTTTTTATTGGATTACTGCACTGTGGCTGAGGTTGGCGCTAATTTATTTATTTAACGACCTAGTTGTCGACGCGCCATTAAGCCCCCCCCAACAACACCTATGAAAACAAAAACACTGAAGAAAACTGCAAACAGTTTAAGTTTACATCGGTTTTTCCGTAGCCTTTTTTCGTCGCTTCTTTATCCTTTGACTTTTTCAGACGGCCTTTTTTTCTGTAGTTTCCAATATTAACTTCTTTGCCTTGCGTATAGCGAATTTGATTTCAACGAATGCAAGCCCCTACCCTCTTTATCTATGTATATATATTTGGTTGATTTGGGACGGAGATTGCCCAAGCCCCCCCCCCCCCCAATTCCGCCGCTGGTTCAGTCAATAGTTAAAGGTAAAAGGAAAACTAAGCCCAATGTTTCCAGAATTTTCACTTACACCTTGCATTTTGTCGGTGAATATTGAGTTACCGAAGTAACGTCATTAAAGCGAAAACCATCACTATTTTCTCACACCCACGAAGGACTAAGAGCATTACGCCAATGTTGCCTTATCCAGACTAAATCATTAAAGCTCAGTCTGCAAATCGTCGCTTTCTTAAACCGTCTTTACCCGCGTCCGAGAAATAGACTCGTTGTCCAAGAGGGTCCAACAGCTAAAACGGCCTTAAATGTCGTAATTATTCGTCGTACAGTGTATTATTCACCAAACCTGCGACGTGAAATACGCATATTCGTATTTTCTGAAAGCAGTATCTTAAAACAATCGAACTTTCGCACCCAATGACGCCCTGAAGGAAGTAATCTATAAAGGAGCGTAGCAAAGGAGCCAACATTTTTCTGTCTAAATTTCATTGTCCAATACTGTACTTTTGTGTGTTTTGTTGAGGCAAAAAAGAGCCCAACAAGGGGGAGTGTTGTGAACTGCCAAAAACTGTTGGCCTCTAATTTATATTTAGAGGCTTATTTTGCCAAAATTAGTGTTGGTCTCTACTATTTATTGTGTTTAAATGAAGTTAGATCTCTGGAGTAATTAAAAAAAATACTATAGCCTATCCAGGCATTTTGTAGAGATCTGTAGTCGCCGTTCTCTTCCCGTAGTAAATTCGTTTATGTCGGACGCACGTTAAGTTGGTCTCGCCATAATTCTACTTCAAATACCTAAAACCATTTGCCGCTGCCTAAAATAACAACAGCTCCTCCTAAGGTTAATCTACACAATGAAGCTGGAATTACAATTAATCTCATCTACTTGGCTGCATTTTGTTTCCAACTCTTCTTGCAATTAAAGACTTGTGTGTCTTAGTGCGATTTGTTGTTATTGTGAACCGCTTCTTTGCAACAACAATGTACTCTGACAATTAAGTACTGAAACGATGCGCTTATAACACTACGCATGTTATAGTAGACTGTTCGATGACAATACAAACAATGGTTACAACAATAATTTTGCATTTCCGTGCCAAGCCCTATTTTAGAATAAGACACTTCCCCATAACCCTTTACCGGTCTGCCAAAATTTAGATTTGGCAACTTTCCCTAGTGAGCTGTACAGGTGTCTTTATACCTTATGAGAATTATCATGGGAGCCTGTGGATTAGTTACTAGGGCTGTACCAAACCGAACCAAACACATTTCCACTTCTAGTTGACGGATTTGAAGGTTTTTTCACCAGCTTTCTGATGGTTAAAACCACAAGTTTCTAGCTCTAACCATTCATAGGGACAATATAAAGAGACAGGACATTTCTTTATGCTCAAACTTAGTTTCAACAAGTCCATGGAACATACCAGCATTTTTGAGAAGCTTGTGCTAAACTAAATAATTTGTGAACCAGGTTGATTGGTTTGAGACATTTTTGATCAGTTTGGTGTTCGGTACAGCCTTACTAGTGACACAAATCAACATTATTGAGTGCACAATTTTTCTCTAAAGGACACGTTCCCACATGTTAATGTTTTCTTCGTTACTGTACTCATGACACCTGTTTCCAACCGCATGGGGAATTTACACCAGTAGGCTGAAATCGGGTACTGCTCGCTAGTAACTGCCTTTTTACATCTGACAATTGTTAAATCAGCTAAAGGATCGTTTACATTGAAGTGCACAACTCATGATTTATGAAAATACTCGAACTTCAATAATGACACACAAGTAATTTACGTTGCTGCAAATTTTCGATAGTCATTAAACATCCGTTGTTATGTGTTCAAACGCCGACTATCTTCATCTGGCTTCCAGCGTTCTGGACACTCTACTGCATTGGATCGGTTGTTGTTTGTTTTTGAAAATCGCGCGCGTTACCACTGATCTTTATTTATTTACATAAATTGTTAAATCTCGTGTACTTGGCGGCAACACACTAGCTAAAGAGTAAGGCTGCACAGATACCATATTTGTGCTATCTGCAACTTTTACTGCAATATCGATCAACTCTGGCACCAATTGAGATTAAGACAAGCGTATCTTCCTACCTATATTTTAATAAAAAAAGGGGTTAAATTTTGGATCGGTAAATCCTTACAAAAAGAGTGATTTACTATTAGCACCAGTGAAGGTAAATTATTTTTCAGTTGTAATAAAATTTGGCTTGAAGATTTTATGATGTTCTGACAATTTTCTCATTTCAGTTTGCAGATCTTTTGGTGAGATTAGGTTACCCACGTGTGTGTACGTTACACAAAGGAATTGACGTATTGAGATCTACTGGAATTTTGGTCGTCCCGGCTGCAGAAGTATGACAACAATGAAGTCTACAAAAATAGCTTCTTTAATAAAAATGTTTGTAAATAACTGTACAAATTTTCATACATATATTAATAATAAAAATTGATATTAAATTGTAGGCTAAGATTTCTTCCGTACTGGTGGAGAATGTTTTGTCTATAAGAAAAAGAAAAAAATGAATTATACATTTATGCAGAATGGGTGTGATGTTTCAATATATTTTAAAGGAATACTAAACCCTCCAACAATTAATTTTTTTATCGATAGTTTAGATACTGGAATTAATGTTAACAGTCATCCGACGTCAATAGGTGTCACTGTTTAAGCCAGGGGTCCCAAACTTTTCGAACTGAGGGCCATAAAGCACAGTTGCATATCATTTGCGGGCCGAATTTTTTTTCACCTGGTCCTAAAAAGGGTTTCTGTGGTGACCATCCATCCCCTCTCCTCTCCTCCCGCGTCCAAAGTGAGGAGTGACCTTGCGCCATTACCAAATAATGGTTATGTTGTGTTTTTGTAAATTTTGCCAAGGATTTAGCCAAGGATCACAGTATTTTTTCCACCCCCTCCCCAAAGTTACAGTTGATCCTGACTTTGGAAACTTTTGGGCTTACTTCTCTCTTGGCAATTTATCGATGTTAAGGTTTTAAAAGTAGAAGCTGCAATGCTGCATGCAGATGCTCACCAGCCATTCCTGAACAAAGTGGAGTTCGAAAAAGTAACCTTCGCTTCACTCACGAAAAAGGAAAATACACCTTCTAAAGGATAAACAACTGAAACAATTGAAAATAAAGCACGGGCCGGATAAAAGTGCTTCGCGGGCCGCATTTGGAGTAGTTTGGAGACCCCTGGTTTAAGCCGTACGAATTTTTAAACCACCTGACTAAAGCAGACAATGCACAAGCCCTGGAGAAAATCCTGTTTGAGCAACGCGTCGTTACGTCAAGACTTTTATGGCGCCTTCCAGCTGTCTGCGTGACCTGCGCGAGCGCCAGAAACAAAACGGCATTGCCTGGGACATCGTTTCCGGTTAGCTCGTTCGCCGCTAAAACATCATGCCGTCATACATAGCGAAGGAGTGTAAAAAGGTCGTCAAACCACAAAATAAGTTTGTTCAGCTTACCGAATGCCGAAAAAGATGCCACCCGGCTGCGGAAGTGGTTGGATGTTACTGGAAACAGTAGCGTTACAGGTTCAAACTGATATAAGCTGCAACGAATTGACAGCGTCGGCATTGTTGGTAGCCATATTTTTTCCACGCAGAGACTATGTCGCGCACAATGGGAAGGGATGAGCTCCCCATTTCCCTTAAATGTTTTGACGTCACGCTACGTCACGAAACCTCCATAGTCGCGAGCTCTCGTAGTGTTACGTTTGGTTGGGTGTCTTAAAACGCAGTTATTTAAATTTATTACGACGTAAGTAAGAAAGCAAGCGACATTTTATAAGTTTTGAAGGGTTTTTAAAGTCTTAGCTATGATTACAAAAATTGGAAAAGTGAGGGTTTAGTATTCCTTTAAACTAGGCTTTATGTGATTATGCACAGCAAAAAATATTAATTCGCCAAATGCAATTCACAGTTTAGTTAAGGTAGTGTACATATTTCAACTTCAGATGTTGGTTATTGCTTATTATTTTCTACTGGCTAAATCTTGAAACAATTGTTAACCAGGGCAACACTTTACTCCCAATTTTTTCACGAGTCGAGTCGAATTTGAGTTTTGAAGATGATGATGCAGGCTCTTTTAAATAACACAATAATAAATAATAAAAAAAGAACAAGACTTTGGGCATCTTACAAAAACTGAACAAGAGTGGTATAAAAATACTTTGTTGAACACAGGCTTTTGGTTTAATGTTGGAAGGGCACGTCAACATAATGGTTATTTGCACCTATACTCTGATAAATGGTGCATAATTTGGGTACACAACAAATCACGTAGCAAAAAAGCGTACAGAGGGGTGGAAGCGTATGCAGCTGAACTACCACAGGGAAGAAACGTCCTAAAAAACAAGGTTCTGGCTGATGTTCACCCAAACAAAAAAGCTAAAGCAGACTATAGAATGAATTAGTGTGTTCATTGCAATTTATTGTATAATTAGTTAATTACTATTAACAACAAAATGTATTACACATTTTTAAAGCATTAATTCTATAGAATTTGTAAAGATAACAAAATGACGATTCTTTTAAACACAACGAAATCAACTTGAACTCAACTCTCTAAACTTACGAGTTTTTGCACAACCCTACTAATTGGTACTTGTGCATTTTTTTAATGTTGTTATTCATAAAATACCTCACATCTGTAGCAACTAACTAATGCTATTTTTTCAGAAATTGTTC
>JAHWFP010226170.1:3163-13567 GCA_023313725.1 Lithobius niger
TATTGAATTTTTAAAAGCCACTTTTTGATCTTACGTCGCATTTCATTGTAATTTTGTATTTGTCTTAATTCAGTTGGAATTTTGTTAAATTTTGTAGGTATAATAAAACTCATGCTCCTTTTTCCATACGAGTTTCGCCATCTTGGTTCCTGTAGCCATTTTTTATTCTGTCTTATATTTCTGTTTAATTTTATTTTGTACTCATTGTTAAAATAATTTTTATTTATAATGTTCCAGTTTAAAGTTGTTTCAATATTCATTATTTCCAAATCTTGATAAATCTCATTACTGTGTTTTGCTTTGTTGTCTTTGAAGAGTACTTTAATTGCTTTATTTGTTATTTTTTGTACTTGTTCTATAATACTATTTGAAGTTGTTCCATATATTGTAAGCCCATAACTTATATTTGACATAATAAGTGCATCAAAAATCATTTTCTTATTTTTTTTGTTCAATTTATCTTTTAAATTATACATTATTGATATAATTCTCCTTAATTTGCGAACTAGTCCTTCAACATGTATGTAGAATTTCCAGTGTTTATCTAATTCAATTCCTAAGTACCTTACATTGTTAACTTTTGTAATTTTTTTGCAGTCGCAATTACTTTCACAATTTTTTCACATGTTGAAATTGTTCCTGGTTCCTCTTGCATATGTGATGTTGCTATCGGTAAATAGCAAGTTTTCTCGTTATTTAATATCAAGTCATTTTCTCGTAAATAAATTTGTATAATATCGAAGTCTTTTTGTAGATTTTGTAACATTTGTTTACTATCATTATTAATCGATAACATGAATATATCATCTGCGTACAGCCATTAATAATAATAATAATAATAATAATATTTTATTTCGAAACAGCACGATGTTCATATGAGCTTGTATGTGCCAAACAACTATTTACACAACCAAAGGTTAAAACCTACAGCAGTAAAGTTACAAATGTAAGGGTTTGACAACCTCAGTTCGTTAACACACACCAAGAAAAATATGTAACAGAAACAGATAAATTTCACATATGCAATTAAAATTATGTTTGCATAAAATAAAAAGTCAACTTTATAACATTATTAAAAAATGCAATTTTAAAATAAAGTTATATAGTTAAGAAGTGTAAGTTACAATAAAACTAAACATATATACAATTAAAATTGTGTAAAATTGTATAAATTATATAAATTGTATAAAATTCGCTGATGACCTAAAGTTGCACTACCCAATTATTTCGGAATCTGATAGTTTTCAGCTGTAATGGGAAACTGATTCGGTGTATTCTTGGTCAGATGGATGGCAACTACCACTCTCTGAGGACAAGTGCCAGAGCTTCTCTATTGGAAATGCACCAAACTCTCTAAACTATTCGGTCGGTAATTCATTCCTGAAAGTTACCACAAAAAATTTTAAGGACCTCGGAGTTTTGGTTCAATCTGATCTTAAATTTTCTACACGTTGTAATTACATCACATCGATGGCCAACCGCAGATCCGCTATTGCCCATCGCTGTTTCACGTCTGGAAATATAAATACCAAACTCTGGGCATTTAAGGTGTATGTTCGCCCACTTCTTGAATATGCCTTTATTTAATTCTAACCTACAAAATTCTACATTGCTTGTTGCCACTCGAGCTACCCTTCTTCGAGCTTAGTATTGAGACAAGAACTAAGGGCCACCGATTTAAGCTTGTGATTCCCAAATTCAATCTAAATTGCAGGAAATCCTTTTTTGCCATGAGAGTCGCTCCTGTGTGGAATTCCTTAAGTGACAGCATTGTCTCGGCTTCGTCATGAAAGACCTTTAAAAGATTGTTGATTGGGTGTTGCTTGAAGGGACACCTTCTCCGTCCCGATCTGTCCTTGAAAGATTCTTATCCGCTTCTTTTTCCACCTTCACCAATTCGAAATCCTCACAATGTTGGAATCTTTTGATGTCATGTTTAATGGTACCTTGCATTAGTGAGTATGGTTTATCCAGTTGACAAGGTATCCTATGATACTGATGTTTTTAAAACATGATTTGTATCTTTTGATGTTGTGTTTAATGGCCCCTTGCAGTGAGTATGGTTTATACAGTTGACGATGTATCCTACGATACTGAGACGTGATTTTAATGATGTGCCCTCTCTTAGTTAACTTACGGTAAGGTGTTAGTGGGCCCTCTGGGAATCCTTTCTTACCGGTTTGCTCATTTTATTGAGCAAAAAGCACAGTATTATTAAAATACTATAAACTGAAGTAAAACTCACCTAATTTCTAACCAACTTAGTGACACTTAACAAAAGCCAACATTTAACAGAATTTTTCATGCCAGTATAAGAAGTTTTAATTCTAAGTTCATCTGGCATTCTGTTAAAAATGTGGGGAATGGTGAATTTTCTATTTCTTTCATAATAATAATAATAATAATAATAATAATAATAATAATAATAATTTTTAATCAGTTTGAAGTACAATTACATGTATCATCAAGATAGCACGAAGCCGGAGCTTGTATGTGCACTGATGGACATTACATAATACATTCAAGTTTTACGTTTTTTTTTTTACCCTAAATTTGATTTACTTAGTAAGATTAATACATCATACTGGTAATCATTATATTTAATTGTTAGTTAGCCATTCTTTAATAACTTTTTTAATATTCTTCACTGTTATTGTATCTCTTATTTTTTGCGGTATTTCATTGAGTACATGTGTGATAACAAATGCAGGGCATCTTTTCCCATAGGAATTTCTCCAAGTCTGAATTTTTAGCCATGCATTGTTGTTTCTAAGAGGTCTTAATATTTTAGTCTTATAAGTGTCATCATGATAGTTGTCTATCACAACTGATAGCCTATAGAGGTTCGTAAAAGTTAGTAGCCTATGTTCTGAAAATATTTCCAGTGAAAATTTATCATTTAAGTTAAATAGTGCTTTAGCAGCTTTATTTGATATAGTAATAATAATAATATTTATTTGATAATAATAATAATAATAATAAATTGTATTGCCTGAAGGATGGTAATGCTCGATGTTAATTAAAACATTTGTGAGCAACAAGGGCAAGGATACACATTCATTTTTAGTTTTTTTCCAATTGATTTCATTTTTGGAATTACTTAATAAATTAATAAAACATTTTGCTATCAGCTTACAACACAGTACAGTACATTTACATAGTTTCATCACATATGCTTTTCTATGCGCAAAATTATTTCTTTTCATTCAATAAAAATGTCTTAAGCACTGGTTTAAATTCATTTTTGTTATTGTACAATAACGTTTCTTTTGGCAATCTATTGAAAATTTCTAGTATGTAATATTTTTTGTTCCTTGTTCCATATTTATTATAACATTTTGGCATTTGTAATAATAATAATAAAAATCCATGTTCTGTAGATAACAATTTTATTCTTAATATTTAATATATTGTGAACTTGATACAATTTTGGCATGATTTGTCTAAGCTTAATAATGAGAAGATCAATGTGGTTATCAAATTTCCAATAAGAATCAATTTCGATCCCAAAATATCTAGCATTTTCAACGTGTTTCAAGGTAGAGCATGTTAAATGACAATTTAAAATGTCACCATTTACTAGTGAGGTACAACGATTTGAGTGAATCCCGATTGATCTGTCATTAAATTTTTTTAAATGTGGAGTTCTAGTAAGAAACTGAACAGTTTTATCTTCACTAATATAAACTTCATTTTTCATAAACCAATCATTAATGTTATCAAATTCACTTTGTAAATTGTTCATCATTTCATTAAAATCTGGTTTATAGAAAGCAACATAATGTCGTCAGCAAACATAATAATAATTGATTTATCAATAATATCTTCAACATCATTGATATAAATTAAGAAAAGT
This sequence comes from Lithobius niger, assembly GCA_023313725.1. Taxonomy (NCBI): domain Eukaryota; kingdom Metazoa; phylum Arthropoda; class Chilopoda; order Lithobiomorpha; family Lithobiidae; genus Lithobius; species Lithobius niger. The sequence continues at coordinate 7,020 of JAHWFP010226170.1, forward strand.
AGACGACCAAGAACTGATCCCTGTGGAACTCCAAAAAGAATATCTTCAGTATTGCTGTATTCATTGCCAACTTTAGTACATGCTTTTCTGTTATTTAGGTAGCTTTTAATAATATTTAAAATTTTTCCTCTAAGGCCCATATTTTCGCATTTAACAAGGAGAATCTCATGGTTAACTGTGTCAAATGCTTTTTGAAGGTCGATCAGTATTGTGCCAACATATTTTCCTTGGTAAAGTGCAGTCGTAATAATTCATTAATTTCCGAGAGTGCTGTGGTAGTACTAAGTTTTTTTACGAAAGCCAAATTGGAATTTGAAAGACATTAGTATTTATTTAGAAAATTCAGAATTTTATTTGAGATAACTTTTTCAACAATTTTACTGATGACTGGCAATATATTGGTCTATAATTTTCAGTTAAATTAGCTTTACCCTTTTTAAACAATGGTCTAAGTATTTGTGTTTTAAGTTTGTCTGGCCAACACTCATGCTCAATAATTTTGTTAATTAGGATTCTTAGAAATACAGCAAAATTGTTGCAACTGTTTTTAAAATGATGAAGTTTAAAACCATCAATACCTGTAGAATAGGAATTTTTTAACTCTTTAATGATAAGCATAATTTCACCTTCATTTACATCAGTCAAGAAAAGATTCTTTGTGTTTGCAACTTTATTTTGGATTAGGTTATTTGTACATTTCTTAGACTTTTTATAAGCAGCTTTTCTTTTAGCAAATTTTTTTGGTACCTTTAAGGCAAAATCTTTATTAAAAATGTTCGCCACTAGAGTTGTGGTTTTATCCTTAAAAGATTTTTTTATTTGTTCATCAATTCCATATTTTTTCCTCTTACCAATGATCTGATTTACTTCATCCCAAATTTTTTTATTATCTTTATTTGCATCTTTTAGTTTATTATTATAATAAACTTCTTTTGCCTCTTGTATTTTATGTTGAATTTTTTTTTTCATTCGTCTATAAGATTCAATTTTATTTTCATTAACATGTTTGTTCTTAATTTCATTCTAATTATCCAGCCTTTTCTTGCTTTTTCATTACATGGCCTCATTTTACTATTGTGTACCAAGACATTTTTATAATAAAGTTCATTAATTGTTTTATGAATATTTTCATAAATGTCATTAGTATGCTCATATTTAGTCAAAAAATTCCAATTTATAGCATTTAAAGCCGAAATAATTTCTTTATAATTACACATAGTAAAATTATTTTTTGGTTCATGGGTTTTAACACTTTTTTGACAATTTAAACATAAAAAGGTAAAATAATGATCTGAAACCTTTTTTAACCAGGTAAATGCTTCTGAAGTAAAATCCTTCGACTTTACAAAGAAATGGTCTAAACAGGAACTGACTAAAACATTATTTAAATACTCTTCTCTTGTTGCTGCACTTATTTTATTTTCAAAACCTTTTGCAGCAAGCATAGTTTCATAGTTTTTAATTTGAAGTTTATCTTGTTTATTTGGTTTATTAATTATAATGTCAATATTTATATCACCCATTATAATAATATTCTTATAATTTTCATTAATACTGTTTAAGTAATTTTTAAAATCCTTCAAAAAATTTATTTTGTTGTTGCCTGGTTGGCGATAAACCGCAAGAAGGCAGACTGTTTTATTGTTAAATGATATATCAACTTTGATTGCGTCATTTTCATCAATTTTCATACATTCGTGTGAAAAAAAAAGTCTTTTTTAATAAAAATAAGAATGCCTCCTCCTCTTTTAGTGGAATCACGAGTATTTCCAATACTAACATAGTTTTCCAGATTATAAAATGGAATTTCTTCTTTTTTGATATTAATTTCCGTAAGGCAAATTACCTCCCAATCAATTAGTACGATCCAATACAAAATTAAAAAGTTCCCAATTCTTCCTAAGACTTCGTATGTTGTTATGAAAAATTTTTATGTTATCATTTCCAATTCAAGAATATCGTTCACAGGGCCTATTGGTTCTATGAAAGTGGAGTTAAATCCCTTTCTTTCCTGACAATAAACACATTTCGATCATTTTCATTTTTTTTAACCTTCCAGAATAGTTGTCTGTAGTATGGGGTAATGTTTTCATTTAAATAAATACGGTTTCTATTTCCATTATTGTATATGCTATTGTTAGTTACAATAGCATATATAATAATGTAAATGGAATAAAATGAAATGAAATAAATGGAATAAATGAAATGGAATAAATGAAATGGAGTATAATAATAATAATAATAATAATAATAATAATAATAATAATAATACTTTATTTCAACAACAATTTACATTGTATGTTGCTCGAAGCTGGAGTCCCAGCTTGTGTGAGAACAAAGATACATCTTATTCACAATATTACTTAATAATTACGCTAAACAACATTTCGCCTCATTGCTTTGATTTTTCATGTTTTTATTAGTTATTTGAAGTTTAAACAATTATACCATGATGTTATTCAGTATTTGAAATGTTTTATATACATCTAATTTGATTAGTTCTTGTGTTAAATTATGAACTTATTATTATACAATTGAAGTATATTGTTTAATCCATAATTCTTTCAATTTTGGCTTCAATTCACTTATATTTTGGTAATTTAACATATTTTTCGGAATTTTATTAAAAATATATGGTATGTACCATTTTTTGTTTCTTTTCCCATATGTGTTGTTCCATTTTGGTAAGATAAAGCTTGGTTTTATGTTCCTTGTTTTCTCTTTACAATTACTATTTTTATGTTTATTTATGTAGTAGTTTTTTGTCGCAATTATGTAGTCTTTTAATTCTGAAATTTTAAAAATATTATTTTCTTTGTATAGTTCATTAGTCTTTAACTTCCTATTGTTTCTGAAAAATAATAATAATAATAATAATAATAATAATTAAGTTTATTGTTGTTCCACTCTGCACGAAATACATAAGTATTTGTATGTGCAACATTTACAAATTCAAATTATTACAATACAGTAAAATATCATTAGTGTATATTAAATTACATCAACAGACAAGAGTTGCAAAACAATTTTAGCATTATCCTTTTTGGTTATCATTGTAAAATAAATATTATAACGCTAAGTATTTTCAAACATAAGATTTTTTTTTAAATTCCTGTAACATTAAAGGGTTGTACATTAACATCAATTCATCTGTAACAATACTCAAATACAGTTAATTCTGAATTACAAAATCTTTAATTTTCTTTTTAACATTATTAATTGTTAAGTTTCTCAGGTCATCTGGTAATTTGTTAAAAAAGTATGGTACTAAATAGTTTAATCCTCTTTTTCCATAAGAGTTCCTATATTTTGGTATTTTTAGCCAAGGATGATTAATTCTTGTTTCTCTATCAATTAATATCTTCCATTCTTTGTTGTAATAATTTTGTGCTAATATAGTATACTGTAGAATTTTTTTAATTGTCATTAATTTATTATTCTGGAAAATGTCCACTCTTTTTTTTGTTTCTTTATTATTAGAAAACAGCACTTTTGCAGCTTTATTTAAAACTTTTTGCAACCTTTCCAAAAGTCCATTGCTTGTTGTAGCATAGATTGTAATTGCATACCTAATTTGTGATAATATAAGAGCTTCATATATATTTCGTTTATTGTTTATGTTTAAAAATTCTCTAGTTTTGTAGAGCATAGGAATCATTCTTCGTATCTTGGTTATAAGTTCTTCAATATGATTATAAAATTTCCAGTTTTTGTCAATCAGTACCCCTAAATATTTTATTTCATTCACTATTCCCAATTTATTACATTTACAGTTTATTCCAGTACAACCCATAGTATGGTGTATGATAGTTATATTTTCTAACCTCATATGTGATGATGTTATAGCAAGACAGAATGTTTTCGAGGTGTTGACGTATAAATCATTTTCATAAAAATAATCATTTATTTGATTAAAGTCCATTTGAAGGTTCCTGATCATATTTTCAGCAGTAATATTTATTGAGATCATGATTATATCATCAGCATATAAAGTGATATATGTATTTAATTTCAATTCTTGTATATCATTAATGTGAATCAGAAAGAGCAAAGGTCCTAAGATTGAGCCTTGTGGAACACCAAAAAACACATTTTTCCATTCATCAGTTTTATTGTCAATCCTGACACAGCATTTCCTATCAGTAAGATAATTCATAATTATATTTAACATTTTTCCTCTAATTCCACATCTGTTTAATTTAATATTTAAAATATTTTTATCAACTGTGTCAAATGCTTTTTTTAAATCAATCAGAATAGCACCAACGTATTTACCTTCATTTAGTGCTCTAGTTATATTATTGTTAATGTTGTTTAATGCATCTATGGTACCTTTTCCAGTTTGAAAGCCAAATTGATGTTTATTGATTATATCAAATCTAGTTAAGAATTTTTCCAATTGTATTGCATTTGTATTGTATTTTATAATAATAATAATAATTTATTTACGATTAAGCACGAAACTGAGTAAACAGTTTGTATGTGCAGATCAATACAATTACAATTAAAATATAAACATATTTACAATTAAAATACAAATACACTTAAAACAGAAACATGTTTACAGTTTGTTATTGTGCTAACATATACTTAGATTTAAAAAATAGTATGTACAAAGAAATCTATATATATAAATTAGATTATTATAATTCTCTGTTCATTTTCCCAGCAGTTTGTTGAACATTTTTGGAATCAAGTAATTCAGATTTCTTTTTCCATATGAATTTCTCCATGCAGGAATTTTTAACCAATGATTATTATTACTTCTGCTTTTTCTTGGTAGTGGAGTTTTATAGTCTTGTGAAAAGTAGTTTTGCGTAATTATTCCATACTCTAAGAGTTGTTCAATACCGAAAATATTATTTTCTTTTGCAATTTCACTAGTTTTCTTATAGTTATTTGTCATGAATAAAGCTTTTAGGGCCTTGTTTTATACTTTTTGTAAACGTTGTACTAACCCCGTTGACGTTGAACTGTAAATGTTGCTTGCGTATCGTATTTGTGACATAATCCATGCTTCAAATAATGCTTGTTTTGTTTTTTGATTTATCATATATTTCACTTTGTAAAGCATAGGAATCGATTTTCTTATCTTTATAATGAGATTATCAATGTGATTGTAAAATTTCCAATTTTTATCAATTTCTATTCCTAAGTATTTTGTATTTGTGACTTTTGTTAGTTTTGAACATTTACAATTAGTTGACTTATTACAGTTGTTGCTATGTAATATAATTTCATTCTTGCCAAAATTCATATGTGATGTACCAATTTGCATGAAACATGTTTTAGTACTACTGATGTATAGTTCATTCTGATCTAAGAATTGAGTGATTTTATTCAAGTCATTTTGAAGATTTCTTATCATATTTATCTCGGATGTGTTAATGGATAGTAGGAAAATGTCATCCGCATACAAAGTAATATATGTATTCCAATTACTAGTCTGAAGATCGTTCACATACAACAGGAATAAAAGTGGACCAAGGATTGAGCCTTGTGGGACTCCGTATCGAACATTTTCCCATTCGCTACAGACATTTTCAATTTGTACACTGCATTTTCTGTTTGTTAGATAGCTATTAATAATATTTAACATTTTACCTCTTAAACCAATGTTATAAATCTTTTTCAATAAAATATCCTTTTCCAAGGTATCAAAGGCTTTCTGTAAATCAATAAGTATTGCTCCAATGTATTTACCCTCATCAAGTGCTCGTGTGATGTGATTATTTATATTTGTTAAAGCTCCAATAGTATTTTTACCTCTCTGGTATCCAAACTGGTTTTTATTTATAATATTGAATTTTTTAAGATAATTTTCAATGCTTTGAGCGAAGTACTTCTCAGCTATTTTATTCAGGACCGGTAAAAGTGCAATAGGACGGTAGTTATTGCAGTCAGCTTTCTCACCTTTTTTATAAATTGGCCTTATAATTTGCAATTTTAAAGCATCCGGCCAAGTTTCCTTTTCTATGATTGCAGAAATTAGGGGTATCATGAACTCAGTTGTTTTATCTTTTGATTTTATAAAGTGGTCCATATAGTAACCATCATATCCTGTTGAAGGTTTAATCTTTACATTATTCAAGATTTTATAAATATCGTACGCAGTTGGCTTTGTAATGGCCATCGTGTTCTGCATAAAATTTATACGCTTATGGTTTTTTGTATTAATAGAACTGTTCAATTTAGTTTGTTTAAGTTTTGGAACTTGATCGATAAAGTGTTTCACCATTTTATTACAAACATCTTTAGTATTATGATCTGGAAAAGCTTTTTTAATCGCTTCATCTATGTTTATTTTATTAGTTTTCTTACCAGCAATATTATTTAGTTTATTCCATATTTTACTACTGTCCTTGGCATTATCTTTAAAAAAAATTTTATAATGATCTTGTTTTGCTTTATTCATTTTTCTTTGTACTTTTAATTTTAACTCTTTGTATTGTTTAATTAGATCTTCTGATGGATTTTTACCCTTGCTTATTTTAGACCATAAACCATTTTTATCATTAACCATGTTTAACAATTCAATAGTCATCCAT
>JAHWFP010226178.1:583-12707 GCA_023313725.1 Lithobius niger
AAAAAAAAAACAGTTACAAATTCAGCTTACCGTGTCATAACCTCTTTTACAGCATGATGTTTTTTGACAAGAAAATGAAAAAATGAGCAGCTCAGACGTTAACTTCTTACCTAGTGGTAAAAAATACACATACATTAAACAGTAATGTAATGCATTGCATTGTACTAGCTCATGTGACATTAACACCACCTCCAAAAGGAAACTAGAACCTGAGATTACAGTTTATCATTGCGACCATAAACACTAATGAAAAAGGGAAAACCCAATCGTTTGGGGTCTGGTGATACTTATCCGATTTCAAGCCAGAATAGATTTTAGCACAACGCTAATGTCGAAGCATAAAATATATATATATTTAGAAAGTATAATTTTTGGCATTGTGTGAAAAGGCGGACATTGTTTTTAGAATACAAATGCTTTCTAAGTTATTCCTAATTCTGTATTGTTTTCCTAACGTAGGGTGTGCCATGCTGGGCCTTGCTTGCTGAATGCTGGACCAACGAATTCGTTTTATCATTGTAAACATGACTAAGTTCGTGGATGGGCAGCCTTTTGTTTAAAATCGAAATTGGTTTTCGGTGTTGGATGCATGACCGTATAGGCCTTTACCATCAATAAAAAAAATTAAATTCATAGTGTTTAGTTCTTATTATGTTATTCCTCCAGCTGCTGTAATGGGGTACAACTCGATTTTAATAGTAAGCATGAGTGCATTGCTGGAAGGATTATGTTTCTATGTTTTTCTGTGCACTCATTCGATCTTAGCTGAACTATGGTTCTATTTTTATGACTCAACTAGCAACACTTCACTGTCATTTTACATCCTTTCATTGCAGATTCTCAATATTGCACTGGTTGCATATAATTTTTGTGGAGAGCTTACATTGTGTGAACCAGGTCAGCCAACTTTTTCTTTCTGCCTTACGCAACCCTCACTGCATGGTGTGCCAAAGAATCTCACTCAGGAAGTAGCTGTTGTCTAGAGTCAACACCCTGACTGAGTCACCCCGAGTAAGGCTGGACTCTCACGTTGCCTGCTGGCTTACATGTCCACGCTTTGTTTTCTCTCAGATAACTGCATATGGATCCATGACCTGTTTGCCAAGGAAAGTAGGTTTTGGGCTTTCCAGAAGGTTGACACTATTGCAGAAATTCACTTGCTGGAGTAGTGCATCGTTTCGGTCTGCTTCAGAGGTAGTAATCACGTCTTCAGTAAGTGATTCATGAATGATTCTACAGTTGGTTGAGGTTATGCTTACAGCTCACGGCTCTGCACCTTCAGGTTCCCATCAATATAATCTCTTTATAAATTGGAACTACGTAGAATCGGCCGTGCCCTTAGCTCTGCTACTAGATCTCTGCAGTAGAATATTTTATCTTTACAGATGCCAATAGTGCAGTGCTAAGTGTAAATAGCTTAGATTCATTCAATCGCATGGTGCCATACGTACAGTACATGTGCATGATATGTGCCCTGCTTATCATGTCCTTCACTTTCTTCAATCCAGCTGCATATTTTAGTGCCATTACCAGAAGGATGTAAAAAGGGCCCCAGGCCACGTTCGTATCCCAAGCAGTGAGCATGCTAACCAGGCCACCCTGGACGACCAGCAAAGCCCGAGGTTGGACAGTCTTGCATTCGTCATCACGGGAGTACAGAGACCATATCTCAATGACGCATAAACCCTGGCTCTGTAGTAGAGATGCGCCTAATTACATTTTTTGGTCTGTTTCCCTACAGTACCCTAGCCCGTATATTGCTGAATGTCAGGCCTCCTGTGTTGCATCCCGTGTTGCTCCGGGATATGAGGAATGAAACCAGAAATCCAGTGATAATCCAAACAGTCTTACGAAGCTATTCAATTTCTTATAATGCATAAGGTTTTAGGGCGAACTTTTTCATAACTTCACTTTTTGCGTTGTGTTTTTTTCTGTGTTAGTTAAGTTATCCCCCAAAACCTAATTTTGACTGAAATTTATTCTCTGTGGCTCTTCAGCCGCATCTGCGTGGTGTCTGCAATGCACTGCCCCACCTAATCTCCCTTTCACTACTCTTTTCTACTTGTAATCTGTTTTAGGATGTAGTAGCCATGCTAGGCAAATATTTGAGTTCTGAAAATCATAATTACATGGGTGAGTGAGCCATGCTATAATTCCTTATTTTATATTATGTATTTACGGGGCAGAAGACGATATAATTTCACCCAGTGCATGTAACACTGGGTGAAATGTATCACTTCATGGGGTAGTGATATATTGTTCCACTTACATGATGTCTCTCTAGTGCTCTACAGGCACTGCTGTGTTGCTCCGCTTATATGATTTCTCCCTAGTGCTCAACAGGCCACTATGTTGCTCCAATAAAATGATTTATCCCTAGTGTTCACACGACAGTGCCTTGTTGCTACGCTTATGTGATTTCCACCTAGTACACCACAGGGTAGTTCTACGTTGCCCCACTTAACTGATTTCTCCCCAGTGCTATGTTGCATCGCTTATATGATTTTCCCTAATGCTCCTCAGGGGAGTATGTCGCGCTACTTCCATGCTTTCTGCCTAGTGTTCCTCAAGGCAGTGCAATGTTGCTCCGCTTCTATGATTTCCCTCTAGTGCACCACAGGGCAATGCTAGTTGCTCTGCTAATACAGAGTGATCCACAAAAAAAACTTTTCTAGTTAGCACCCCTTAGAACCAGGAGAGGACAGAAATCAATCTAATGAAATGGGAAGATTTCTGTCCTCTACTGGTTCTGAGGGGTGCTAACTAGAAAAGTTGTATTTAGAAGATTTTGGTTAGTCAGTTTTTTGTAGGCCACACTGTATGATTTCACTGCAGTGCTTCACCGGGCAGTGTTACATCGCTCCACTTATGTGATTACTCCCATGTGCTCTACATAGCAGTGCTGCCCCACTCATATGATTTACCCCAGTGCTTCACAGGGCAGTACAATATGTTGCTCCACTAATATGATTTCTCCCCAGTGCTCTCCAAGGCATTGCTGTATTACTCCACTTATATGATTTCTGCCCAAGGCTCACCTCGAACTTCGTTGCACCCCACAAATGTTAATTATGAATTTCATATTCTTATTCCTCAATTTGCTGTGCCAATCACCCCTTATCATGAAATATAAACTACATTAGACCAACTTTCAACCACATTCGACCAAATTTGAAGACCCGTTTTAAACTGAGAAATACACTCACTCTCAAACAGAGACACAAAATCAAAATTCAGTCCCGTATTAAGACGAGATTAGTAAAAGTATGGACGAAGAGAAACTACGCATGAACGTGCCTTTTTCTTCATGTCCTTCATTCCTTCTGCTCTTGACCATGGCATTGAGCACACGAAATTGTGTATAACAGCTATAGATAAATTTGATGAGGGACGAAGCCAACTAGTGTTATGACTGTAGTTCTAACAGTTGTTAACAAAAGCACGACTAGCTTGCCTTTAGGTGTTCCAAACTATGTGCATTTTTTTCAGCTACCCCAAATTGTCACTTATTTACCAAAAAGGAATTGTGTGGTTGGTGTGTGCAAATTACTCCTGATTTCTAACTGCATGCTTTGTGCTGAGGAAACAGAAAGAGAAACTAGAAGAATATTCCAAAAATTGTTATTCAGGGTGCATCATTTAAACACACTATTTAAAAATTTATTTATTTGAAAGTATTACAGATAAAAACAAATTTCTGAAACAGCCTTTTTGTATGCAATCATATAAATTTTGTTTCCGTGCTAATAATGTGTTCCATGTGTCCTCCCTGTAGCTAAAAAACGAGACGAAGGCTGAATTTCTACACAACCTACTTAGATACGCTGCTATCAATTTCTTGTAATATAGTGCAAATACAAATTTGTATTGCCGTCACTGATGTCACGCATTACTGGAACACTTTGTTCTCTAGAAAACCCTATATGAAAAAGTTGCATGATGTCCATTCCGGTGAGTGAAGTGGCCAATCACAGCCAATGTGGTGAAGTTGAAAATAAAGGTCCGATAACACTCGTATTCCAAAAGTCGTGGACAATGAATCAAGGGTATCATCCTTAATTTGTGCAGTAAAATTGCGTCAGTGATATACAAAAAATGGCCCAATCAATCCCCTATATGAAATGGGACACCAAACAGTAACTTTTTTCCGATGAAGGGGCAAAAAGCAAATGTTTTGCTTATTCACGTAGCCACTGAGGTGCACTTGGGCTTCATCAGTAAACCACAAACGATTCATCACATGTAGACTCTGTTCGAAGAATACAGTACCCTAATTCGAGAAATGAAGACCTATACTCTGTTTTCTATATTTAGCACTTGCAAGGTTTTAATTTTGTATGGAAAAAGCTGCAAATCTGACCTTAATATACGCAGGACTGAAGCATGTGAGATATCCAGTTCTGTTGACAACCTGCGAATAGATCTTGAAGACCTCTTCTGTTCTGCATTACACACTTGCTCAATATTGTCTTTGGCACGAGCTTTGTGACTACACTTACACGTTTCATCCTGCACATTACCAATGTGTGCATACTTTGAAAAAATTTGCGATAGCGCTTGATGAAATGACCCACGTGACACTGAAGTTCAGTCGGAATGCTTGTTGCAACGCGACAACACTCTTCTTTTCAGCACGCAATGTGAGTATATTGAGGCGCTGTTCTGTTGTAAGTTAAAGATGCCAATGTTGATGACTATCAGCTTTGCTACTAGACGATGTGCAGTATACACGTTTGTTTCATACAATGACGGAAAAAAAATTTTAATGATTGCTTACATGCAGAGTGGAAGTTTTAGAAATTTTTTAGCTGTAATAGATTTGAAGAAATAATTTTTTTATAGTTTTTTCCTAAATGATGCACCCTGTATAATCTCATGAAAAATTTCTGTGCTGTTTACGACTTGCACATTTATGCGCCATTTACTTTACTGACTTTAATCAAACCAAGTAACTATTGTCAATTTTATTTAATGAAAGAATCAACATCATTGACCTTTTTTTTTGGCTTTGCAGCTGCAGAGATTTATAAGAATTTCCCTCAAAATTCTTAATAATGGAATGGTAGAGGTCTTACCATAATTGAATACTCTTACGTGTCCATTGTAAAACGGCTTAACAAATTTTGTCTGAAAAAAAAGAATGAAATGGAAACATTTGATATTGTAATACAAAATATTGGCCCCCAAATAAGCTAACAACCTGAAAATGTTTCTAAATCTAAAAGTTTTCTATTTAAAAAATTTTAAAATGGAAATTCCCGAAAATTTCCGAAAAATTTACTTTCAGAAAATTCAGTTTGGTTCAGTGCAGCCATTATTTACTACGCTGATGCCTTCAAAATGTATGTCCAATTCTATAGATCAAATATGTAATATAGCACCGTGATTTATGGAACATCCAACCATAAGTTCAATTCCCGTTTCCGAAAACACCTTCTTAACGCTCTTCAGAACTAGAAAGGGATAAAGATGATATCGAATGAAATGGGAAGAGTTTTCAAAATCCAATACGCCTTTTAAATGTAAGCTTAAGGTAAACATTGCACATTATACTGAGTGCTATAATGAGGAGGCAGTGGTCAAAGAAGCGCCCCTCTACTTCACACAGCACCAAGCATTTTAATGTCTTCCCCAACCATCCCCACTTTGCTACTCCTATTTTTGTGTACTAATACGATGTACTCAATTTTCTGCCCACACAAAGAACTCAATGATTAATATGACTGACCAACAGTGGAACGTAATGTCATCACCATAGATAGGGCAGGATGGTATGGATTTATTTACATCAACACAAATGCAACAACAAGGAGCCTAAAACAAGGAGACGAATGAAAGATACAATCCCAAAGCAAACGGTTGTGGAACAAAGTGTGTAAAAATGACCTAAAAATGAAGTACAAGTGAAGTACCTTTTGCGTATAACTCGTCCAGTTTTTCCCTCACTACTTTGATTATAAAATCTCATAAACCATTTTACTGAACACACAAAGGTTACATGCACGCATCAAGTCCTGCCAGGCCGATGAAGGCAAGGAGCTAAACATTCAGAGTGAAAGATTCCACTTGGTTTGGGCAAATACGCCAGTCAGTAGAGGGAAAGTGCAATTTGACAGCCCCACGGACAGACAAAATGGCTGTACCATGAACAACGGAAAAGCCGCCATTTTCCAAGCTGTTTGTTGACACGGCAACCGGGAGCGGAAGAGGAAGCGGAAATAACGTTATTTTACCGATATATCCACTCCCCCTTAACCCTTACCTTCTCCCCTCATCGCCGGTCTGTTGGTGCTAATGACCTAGCTGTTGACCCGCCATTAAGCCTAAATCCTCCCCCTCTCATCCCCGGTGGTCTTACCCCTGTTAATTGCCTTTTGTGACCACATTTTCCTAATTGCTCTCTTAAGTTCGGTTGGTCTTACTGTTCTCAGTGTGCATTCTTCGCGATTTTATTTATTTTTTTGGTAAATTTAGCATTGATCTCTCGAAGTTGCAATCTGCTTAGTTCCCTGTGATGCAAGATGGTCAGTTTAATTGCTAGATGGCATCTGGCAGTATCGTTGGCTACCTGCTCTTTTGCCGTTTCTTCTCTGGGAATGTTTCTAGTCTGTTTCAGCATCTACAACAGGTGGTAAGTTCTCGGTATATTTCTGTCTTTTCCTGCATCAAACTTCTACGGGCAAACACGCGTTTTAAAAATGAGAATTTTAATGATATGGTGTTGGGTTTTAGAAATGGGGTTTTGTAGCTTGGTTAAGTCACACAGGTGATTTGCACAATAGTTGCAAGTGAGATGGAGAATGAAAAAACTGCACTTTTTAGGTAAGCTTTTAGACGCCGAGTTTATTTGAAGGTCGACCGACGCATGAGCTTATCATTAGCTGTGAAGTGGTTAAACAATTCGGACAATTCGGAAAACGTTGGTTGCGCGAGAATTACCACAACTGTTGTCTTGGGGTGGTGTGCGATGAAGTGCACCTGCATGTCGTCGTTTGTGAACCTTACCCTGAGCCTTTTATTGGCTCCTATTCATACTTACTTCATCCTAAGGTCCACCAAGAGTTTAATTTTGCCGCTGCTGTCGAGTTTTGCCATTTCCATTGTTGTAGAGAGCATGTGTCTTTAGCTTACGAGAAGCTCCAATTGCCATTTTAGCATTTCTGCGGCTATTTCGATGAATGATTTGAATTGTCCCAGATTGGGAACGGTGTAGCCTCCGAAAGGACCCGCATTCATAGATTCCCATCCTGGCCACACAAACGTGTATTCTTTGTCTTCGTCTTCTTTAGCTTCTAAGTCGGTCCTCTACTGCTCGAGTACCGACTCGTTAATTTTTTCGTGTTGTCGGTAGAAATCTTCCAATTCTGTTGAATTAAGCCTCAAATTGTTGGCAAAATCACGGTTATTGAATAAGCGGATCAAACCACCTTTGGGTGTGCTTTGAACGGTAACATTGAAGTATTTACTCAGCGTGAAATGACCAAGTTTGGTCTGCATATGTATTTGAGATGAGAGACGCTGAAATAATACTATGGAAATATTTTTTATAACAAGATTTGGAAACCGTGAACAGTACTCACTGAGTTACATATTACATAGGAGGTTCGTGTACCTTCTACTTCGTTTCGTTTGGTTTAAAACCGCCTACAGAACCCTCCAATTACCTTCGAAACAGGAAAATCACCAGGAACACCAAGAAGATTCAAGCAGCCAATGAGGTATTATGCGGACAATATTGCTTAGCCGTACTGTACTGTTTTAATAAAGACTACACTAATTTAATAAAAGTGATTGACAAAATATATTCAGGAATAAATTTTTCTTGAAGCCTAAATCAACTTTAGCAAATTAATTTAAGCTTTGAATAAATTCTCATAGCCTTTATTAAAATAGTACAATACGGCTAAGCAATGTTGCCCACAACATTTCTCATTGGCTGCTTGTGTCCTCGTCTGGTTCCAGAATATTTTCCTGTTTCGAAGGTAATTGTAGAGTTCTGTAGGCAGGTTTAAACCTAACGAATCAAAGTAGAAGGCGCACGAACCTCCTTCTACGTACTATGCAACCCAGTGAGTACCTTTCCCGGCTTCCAAATCTTGTGAATACCTACGGCACACTGGACTGTTTTAAGATGTGTAGGTAGCAGGTATTTCTAATAAACTCCTCTGAATGTACCGATCCCAACGTTTTAGCATATTTGACAAGGTCCAAGTTTGTTAAAGACTTGTTTAATGGAACGCTGGCTTCAGATAAAATCCATAACCACCACTAGCAGCTTTTTTTTAATCCACTCTCTTTTCACATGGGTACTGCCTCCATCATCACGTTGTGTCCCTTTATTTTTTCGAGCTATCTTGTGTTAGGCTTGGCATCATTGACTGCTTTGGCTATTTCTGCAATGCCTCTGGCTGTCGCTCCGATGGCAGCAAATGGTGAGAGGAGGACTGCAGGTGTGAATCATCCTTTCTGAACTTGTGTACGTGAAAATTTAAGAATCAATCCCTTACCTTTAGCTCAAACCTTCTGAATTATCTAATGTTGCGTTTTAGTGACTAGTAAAGTTACGTTGGTCTTCCTCTTTAACTGAGAGTTAGACAACTACTTGGTGTTTTTCTGGCCTTGATTTGTTTCAACATCTCTTTCTTTTGGGAAACTGATAACTGAAGGGGGTTGATGAATTAATAATTAAGCTACTTATTTACTTATATATTTATTTATTTATATTTTCTTCTTTTTCATTTTATTGAAGTTTTCTCAAGTTCGACAAATTCGACAAAGCCAGCCACTAATGACCAAGGCGTAGCATCTGGTATTGGCTGGTAGTAGAGCTCTGAATTTACATCTCAACGACACGTCAATCATGCTTGAATTAAGTCTATCGCTTTGATAGAAAAATCCATTGCAATTATCAGGAAGGTTTTACTTTATGTTGACACATCAAATGCCGGCCCTGTTTGAAACTCACCTAATATTGTTTCCTAAAGTTGAGTAAATCTTCGCACATATTCAAGATGTTTCCTCTGACAAAAATCTTCATTCATGTTTATTGCTTCGAGTTCAGTGTCATGTAAGCATACGTTAGGTTGCAATGATCGAAGACACCCCGGGTTTTTTTTTTTGGCCAAACTCCACCAGTTTGAAATCCAATTATTACATATCTGGCTTCTCAACAGAAAATGTTTTTATCAGTCTCCATGTATAGCTAGTTGTAGTTGGTGAATCAAGCACATCTGAGTACCAGTGTCTGAAAGCGATGGGTACCATGATTCCAGCATTCACTAGCCCATGCAACCTATTTTTCTGAGCATCTGAAGGGATTATGTGGGGTTGGTGCCAGGATACTAGATGTAGACCGTTCTTTCCTGGGGCTACTCAGGTGTCTCAGAAGATGGCATCGTGTCTCCACCCCACATTAAAATCAGCATTTGCTGAATCCCTTAAATCACTTTGGTGTAATCTTTGAAGAGAGAGGGGGATGGTAGAAATGGAAAGAACCTTTCGTAGTTTTAGCACTTAGAAGTATGTCTCTCCACGAGTAGCAATCTACTAGTTTTCATTGAACTTTCTTACTATTAGTCGGGGCGATTAATTTGCCTAATAGGATTAACCTTGGCGGCCTTTCCCTGGTTGATGAGATATCACTAACTTCAAAAGCCGATCCTTTTGGGGAACTTGGCGGCTTTTTACACCAGTTTCGGTTTTGTGTGGATACAGGTAACTCTTGTGAGAGTGGGTGAAGAGGTCGTAATTCTTAGTGACTATTTTAAGTTTCGAGTTCACGTTGTTCAAGTTCATTCCCACTAAAGGAGTGTAATTTTGGTAATTATACTCTACTACGGACTCGTTCAAGGTGAAAGTCTCCTGAGCATTTATGCAGCCTTCTGTTGCCTTCATTTTGCCTTAGAGATGAGGCTATCAAAAAATCTCCGTTTCATGGAGTCAGGACTTGCCGACATTTAGCTTGGAATTCTGTAGAAGGTTGTTGTTGTTGTTGTTGTTCTTTTTTGGTAGATTGTTTGTTGGTCTTGAAGTCCGATATTTAAGCCATACTAATTATGTCCTATTATTTATTAAAAAAAAATTGTTTGTTTGTTGGTTACTAGTGTCCTCATTTCGTTTACCTTTTCCTCAAGTGCAGTCTCATAGTCACAGTCTCACCCCTCAAATTAAGCGGACGATCATCCTGGTCTTAAGCCATATTCTAATCTAGTGAATGGCGTTGCTGGTAATGGGTAAACAGATCAAGTTGAAAAGGGGATTGCACTATCTTGTACCCCAGTGCGCAATTAGGAAACAAGTATGGGGTCGGTTGCCTTGATCCGTTCACGTGAGAATTGCCTACCAGAAAGCAATGTGCTAATATGGAATTGACATTGAGAATATTGGCCATGTTCTTGTCAATACTGTTACCTTGTGCGTACAATCTGGCTCGAATTCGTATAACTTCCCCACAGTGGTTGGATCAGAAGTGACGAAATCTACCTTGTATCGTTTGTCCGTGATATATAGCTCGTATTTCAAAGTATTGGGGTTGCTGATGAAACCAATGTATGTGGCATAGTCGGGACATCCCAACGCTGCATGCTTCTTCAGTTCTCCGTAGACATATTTTTCGATCAGTTTTAATTCGTAGGAACTTTCAGGAATAATAATTTTCGTCCATGCCCTGCCGTTGTTGCAGCTGTATTTAAACGTGTCAGTATTTAAACGTTATAGATGTTTCCAAGTAGACCAGGGCAATCGCTCATCCTTACTTATCGTCTGCAAGCAGTAAAGGTGTTGAAAATTTGGTGTTGAACTCCCTGATATTTGAGGAAAGAACTATGGACAATAAGGCATTGTTCTCCTTATCTTACTCGAAACAAAAGTGTGTTTACGACTAATCTTAAACATTTATTAATAAAAAATTTCTTTATTCCTTTGTTAGTTAAATTTTTATTTGTTTGTTTTTAAAACATTTCTTAAACTCTTCGACCTAATTGCTGTGATCATCATTCGATAAAAGACCGTTAGCTTTCAACGCCGCACAAATTTGCACTATTTTTTGGTCAACTGAAGTGTTATCAGTATTTCACGAACCCATGATCAGTTTCAGTCTCTTGCACAGATAGTTTCGGTCTTTTTAAATTCTGAATCCTTCTCTTTGTCGAGTCAGCTGTTGCTGCTGCTGAAGCCCTTTCTCTTTTTCAAATACTGGTTTAATGATGGTTTCGTACTAGCAACCAGCACTATGTTTCAGTTTCTTAATCACGGGATTGTGGTCACTGTAGACAGCGCTGGTTATTCCAAAAAAATCTTGATAATCTAACAGACTCAGATCATCGTCAATCGGTTTACGAGGGTTCTAAAGGCTGATACACTGCTACACCTTATCAATACTCTTATACTTTTCCCTCCTACTACTACCTCGCCGTCTTCGAAATCTACATCCGAGGAACCCATGTTGTACCTTTTAGACTCTGGGTCATATCTTACACCAAAAGTACGGTCGTCAGAGTCTCTCTAGTGGCAAACATACTCAGGTGCTTGATAGCATACTCGGTGCTTGGTAGCAGGTATAGAAGTATCATCTTTAGGTATCTCATTCAAGTTCTCGGAGTCATAGCTTCTACTTGTTTAGGCAAAGCATGCTGGGCATTCCCATGGAGCCAGATAGCTGTCTCATTGCCTCATTGTTATAAGCAATCTCGGATTCCGAGTCTTTCATATCTCCATCTTCCTATTCTTCCCTGTCCTAGTTGGGTCCAGTCGTGGCTTCCAAGACCCTCTGAAGGTTACAAAGTTTTTGTTCGTGTTGTTATCTACTGTTTCTGTTGAGTGGTTTCGATGGCCAACAACTCGTTGTTTGGTCTGCTCTCGGTAGGGGTCTGCCATTGGTTTGAAAATCGTTGTCAGGTGTTCCAACTCAGTTGCTATTTAGAGTTTTGCATCCTGGAATTTTTGCTTGAGATGCTGTTTTAAAGTCTCACACCGTTTGGAGACCTGGGGGCCTAGTCTCGACTTGATCGCTTTCATCACGTCCATTTCGCTTTCGACACAAAACGTAAGATACAACGTCGAATACGGTTTGAAAACATCTCATAATGCGAGTCCCGAACCCCTTGCGAGGTTGCTCTGTCGCAGT
>JAHWFP010226180.1:0-11216 GCA_023313725.1 Lithobius niger
GATGGAAAAGAAACGCACTGACTGCGCTCTGCTGCAGTGAAAATAGTTCGTTGAAATACTATTCCTATTTATTTATTTATTGTTTTGACAGTGAAATAATAAAAAAAAAATCTTCGCTTTAATGATAAAAAGGAGGCTGTAATTTAATTTAAGAGTTCCGCTTCACTCTGAATTATTAAACCAACGGTTTCAGTTTCGAAAATGTGCGCCGTAGTTGCTATGGTTGCAAGTTGGAGAGCAGGCATCGCGGCTCGTGTCTCGCCTTGACCGACGATACAATGGGTATGGAATGGGATAAAATTTATCAGACACTTGCAACTATACTTGCAATTTAATTTTAGTGCCAGCTGTCAGGAAAACAGCTGAGGGCGTAGTAATACGAAGAACAGGCGAAAGTAGTTCGCAAAGCGGCTCTGCTCGCTTTCTATTTCTCCATTCACAACTTCAGGATTCTTCCGCGAAGGTCGGATGGTGTGCGATGGCCTAGTAAGTAAAGTAAGTAAGAGTAGGTAGATATAATCACGTAAAACGCTAGTGGTTCAGTCAAACTACTCAACGGTTTATAGCACCGTTTATCGAAAACGAATATCGAAAATCGTTCAATTCGTGCTCCAAACACGTTTCTGACTTGAGACCAGCCCCACGAACACGTGACTAGCCTCGCTCGGCCCTCCTCATCCTTCCGCTCTAAGGCAATCCCACTCGCTTGCAGCAAATGCTTGCAGTGGTGCAGCGCCGGTAATATTAAAGAACGAGCCAACGCTCGTTAAACGAGTATTATTTCGAGATCTCTTAAAGTGGCACTATCACCGATTGAAAGCAGACGAACTCTGACATCATCCAGCGCTATGCAGTACCATCTAGCACTTGCTTGCACCAAGCGAAGGAATGCATAACGGCATTTCTTTTAACGAAACAAACAAGCCACGACATCCTTAATTATTGAGTGGAAATTTGGTTCGTCTTTGTGCACCTGGGATTAAGCTATAAAGGTTAACAATATCGTTGCCGCTAGATGGCGCCACGATATTTTCGTTCGTTGATAGTGCCACTTTAATCATATCAAAACCCAAAACTGGTAAAAAGGACCGCCAAGTTCCGAATGGTTCGGCCCTTCAAAGGAGTGATATCAACACACCAAAACATTCGCCAAGTTAATCGCACGGACTAATACTTCGAACGTTAAAGGGCATTTACAGCTATTTTGACATGCTTGTTTTACTTTTGGATCACTTACACAATAATTAAACAAGAATTGCGGTAAGATTACGTTACGTACGTCCGGTACAACAATTAAATTACTGCGTCAACAAAACACGATACGGAGACCGCCATTGTTTTGCTGGAACGCGCAGAAATTAATGCCACCAGAATGCCAGATGTCACTTATCGATTTCGACTCGCAGCCGATTGAGATAGTTCTGTTGGCTGTAAGAGCTCAAGCGCCCGACAGCCTTAGCTCAAATAGACAGTAGTTGGCCAGCTAAGGCCGTCGGACGCTTGAGCTCTCACAGCCAATAGAGCTATCTCAGTCGGCTGAGAGTCGAAATCGATAAGTGACATCTCGATTTCGAGGAAATGAATTTTTTTTCCATCTTCGGTACTCCCCCCCCCCCACCTCCCCCCACTCTCAATCAAAATAAAAAGGGCTTGCAAAATGTTATGTAGGACCTTTTTGTCACTTCTTCTCTTAAACATTTTGGGGAAATATGCAACTACCTGAACTAAGATTTTTTTTGGGTCGTATTTTAGAATCATATTTTACCTCTGCACGGAATCCTTTCACCCACGAAAATTAAGTCTCCCACTTACAGATTTAATTTTTTTTACAATAAACAGTAAATTATTCGTATGAGTAGCTAGCCAGTTGCAGATATCCCGGAAAAATTTTCCTACTATCGGCGAAATGAAACATTTTTTTTATTCTGCCCTGACTTCGGGGCGCCCCCCCCCCAAGAGTGGTGGTAGTTTCTCACACTAGTATTTTCAAAACGTTGGCATTTAAAGCAATGTTTACGTAAACAAAAGTTTTTACAGCAAGTAGCATATTTTTTATTTAATCTTAATTTACTCGTTTGCTCGAAAGCTAACCAAAAAGTCGAGTCAGGAAATGTCCTCAGTTAAGCTTTAATTTCGGGCGAAAACGGGAATTTACTTGGAAGTATGCATTTTTTTCCCCCTTTGGTACGACCCTGTTTTTGTGTTGCGACTTTTATTACGAGTGTTCTTGTTTGTCTTGCTTGGTTGTTTTGCTATATAAGCTATGGCTCCACCGTAAAACTTGCACGGACGGGTTTTTAATTTTGTATCTTAAAGGGCAATTACATCCATTTTGACATGCATGTTTGACTTTTGAATCACTTACACAATACTAAACACAAGAATTGCGGTAAGAATACGTTACTTACGTTCGATATAACAATTTAATAACTGCATCACCAAAAGACGACACGGAGGTCGCCATTGTTTTGCTGGAACGCGTAGAAATTAATGCCGACTGATGTCACTCTTCGATTTCGATTCACAGCCGATTGAGATAGCTCTATTGGCTGTGAGAGCTCGAGCGTCTGACGGCCTTGGCTGGCCGACAGTTGTAGAGACCAGCTAAGGCCGTCAGACGCTCGAGCTCTCAATCGGCTCAATAGAGCTATCTCAGTCGGATGCGAGTCGAAATCGAAAAGTGACATCTGTCGGCATTAATTTCTGAACGCTCCAGCGAAACACTGGCGATCTCCGTGTCGTCTTTTGGTGATGCAGTAATTAAATTGTTATATCGGACGTAAGTAACGTATTCTTACCGCAATTATTTTGTTTAGTTATTGTGTAAGTGATCCAAAAGTCAAACATGCATGTCAAAATGGATGTAATTGCCCTTTAAAAACAAATGTCCATGTGGCTACAAAAGATCTACATTTGCATGTGACTGTAAACTTCTGCAATCTCCATGAGAACAACTTCTTTGAACGCCATAAACCTTTCTGTCACCACCAGGGTAGAAGAATATATAGGTAGTGCCATTCTTTCTCTCACGACGGTAAACATTTGGGCGAAAGAAGTACCTGCTTTCAGCGATTTACCACCAGAGGGCGCTGTCTTAAAGGGCAAATACATCCCTTTTGACATGCATGCTTTACTTTTGGATCATTTACACAATAACTAAACACAAGAATTGCGGTAAGAATGAGTTACGTGTGGACGTCCGATACAATTTAATTATTGCACCACCAAAACACGATACGGAGACCGCCATTGTTTTGCTGGAACGCGCAGAAATTAATGCCGACTGATGTCACTCTTCGATTTCGATTCGCAGCCGATTGAGATAGCTCTATTGGCTGCGAGAGCTCGAGCGTCTGACGGCCTTAGCTGGCCATTACAACTGTCGGCCAGGTAAGGCAGTCGGACGCTTGAGCTCTCACAGCCAATAGAAGGGGGGGGGGGATTGAGGATTAATGGCGCCTTGACATCTTGGTCATTAGCACCAACCTCAGTCACAGTGCAGTGGTCCGGGTTGCCACTGCACCACACATTACAGAGATGTTATTCAAACCCCTATCTAAATCTTGTCATACATCTGTATCTCCTGCAAAAATTGAAAAACACCGGACAGGAAGGAGGACAGACTTATCGCCCAATTGACGCGCAATAGAGCTATCTCAATCGGCTGCGAGTCGAAATCGAAAAGTGACATCTGTCGGCATTAATTTCTACGTGTTCCATTAAAACAATGGCGGTCTCCGTATCGTGTTTTGGTGATGCAATAATTAAATTGTTGTATCGGACGTAAGTAACGTATTCTTACCACAATTATTCTTGTGTTTAGTTATTGTGTACGTGATCCAAAAGTAAAGCATGCGTGTCAAAATGGATGTAATTGCCCTTTAAGTAACGGGAGCGCAAAGCATCATGGGGACCGAACCTATTTAGCATCACTAAAACAAATTGATGACGATAACAATACAAAATTAGTCGCTTAAAATATATCACGATTCAGATAAGGACATTAAAATAATTTTAAGAAAGATCAGAATTTGGCTGATCAAGTTTTATTTATTAAATCCAACGTTCTTTTTAAAACGGGTTGTCGTTACGAGTGGAGCTAAGTATAATGCATGGTTTTGTGTTCCGAGAACGTCCGACAAGCGTGATCATCGGCCGTTCAGGCTGAAGCTTCCTCCGTGGTTTACGATTATTGTAACTAACTATATACAGTTTGAATGGAACACAGAATAAGTTCTTCAACTTCGGATGTTGCCCACTAACGCACGAGTATTTCGTCGATTTCCGCAGGTATTGTCGCTTTTACCACGGTTACCATGGCAACGATGCCGCCATTTTTTATTTCAAGTTTCTCCTCCTACGAGAACCAGACAAGTGCTGCCTTCTGGTGCCGTTGGTGGAAGCAGGTATTATTTTCAACACGTTTTCAGAAAAGCGTCACTACCTACTAATCTACCCTGGTCACCACTACGACAACCAAGTGAAAGATACGAGTCGCTTAGAAGCGAAGAGGGTAAAATGGCCGCCGCAGAAGCTTGTCCAGAACGAGGTGGGCAACAACCACTAGCGTGCAGTATCCTGTCCGTCAAACTTAATGTGATAGTATATAAATCCATGCCTCGATTGACCATTCAAAGATGGCGGCCCGCGGATATCCGAATCCCTCTATTGTTAGATGATTTCTTTGAAAACTACATCCGGTAGTGCATCGAGGAAATTTCATAAAAATGGCCAAGTGAGCACTGTCCCTTTAAGACTTTCCCCTTATGTATGTAAATAAATGTAATACTATTTACGTTGCCTTTTGGAGTTTAAATGTGAGACTGCCTGGACCGGAATTGAACCCTCGACCTTTCAGACCAAAGACCGTTGTCCTACTGCTGAGCCGTGTTAGTATATCTTAGCGGTAGGACTTCGACCTTTGGTTCTCGAAGATCAAGGATCAATTACCGCTGAGGGAGTGTGATATTTAAGTCCAAAAGGCAATGTAAATAGGTGTACATACTATTTATCACTTTTTGTGCCTCTCTGGTTTTCCGTCTTAATGTGTGGCGCGTTAACAAGCGTCCCTCCAATGGCAATTGAAAACTCTTTGCCTCTATGTACATGGGTTTTCTTGAAAGGAACCAGAAACGTTCCCTTTTGGCCATGTGAGTACAAATTAGCCGTAGGACTTCGGCCTTTGATATCAAAGCTCAAGGGTTCAATACCAGCACAGGCAGTGTGGCATTTTAAGGTGAACAGGCAAGGCAAATAGTTTTGCTCAGTCCCGCATTTATTTATCAATTTCGAGTCGATTTGCCTTTCCGTACTGTTTATTCTTTCTGTATGAAGTATAATTCCTGTAACATTACTAACTTCTGATGACTCCCACTCATAGAAGAACTGCCGGTGGTCACCACTCGGCTTCCACCGCCAGGCCCGTGTTTTGAAGTTATGCCACCGTTTCCAGATTTTGGTTTTGATAGGATGAAAGTGGCACTATCACCGATTGGAAAGTGAACGAAAATGCCATGGGACTTCTATCGGCAGTGATATCGTTTAACCAGTATAGCTCGCTCCCAGGTGCAAGTGGACGTACCAAATGTTCACTTAAAAAGTAAGGAGGTTCATGGCTTGTTAGTTCCATTAAAAGAAATGGCAGTGTGAATTCCTTCGCTTGATGCAAGCTGCAAGTGCTAGAGAGAACTAGATAGCGCTAGATATTGCCTGATTCTGCAGTCTTTCTATCGGCGAGTGAACCACTTTCACTTTGAAGTTGATATCACCACGTTAAACGCCGAAAAATAGCAGGAATTCTAAACAAGATTTATTTTCTATAGATTTAACTTGACACGTAAAAAGATTCGATTTGATGTTTGATTTGATTTGAATTTAACCCGTTTTCAATCCTCAGAAGCCGGGATTTGACTATTACAATCCCAGAATATTTGGGACCCCAAGAATGGATGCCCTAGATCCAACCATACGTTATGCTATGTAACCACAAATGGGGCGAGGGATAATCGTCTAACTGGAAAATCGCATAATTGGGAGAACATATACCGTATAACAGTATAACGGAAAGTCGTCCAACAGGAAATTCGAATAATGGAAAATCTTTTAACTGGAAATTCGTATAATAGAAAATCGTCTAACAGAAAATTCGTATAATGGAAAATCGCCTCAGGTCCTTGCCTCGCTCGCGCTGCCGCGCTCGCTGCGGCTATACATATAACATCAGAAACCGCAGTTAGACGTTTATCCAGTTAGACGTTTATCCATTATACGATATTCCGTTTAGATGATTTTCCATTAGAAGGTATTCCGTTTAGACGATTTTCCAGGTTTTTTATTTATGCAGACATTAGACAATTATCCCATTAGACGATTTTCCAGTTAGACGCTCGTCTGACGCCCCACCACAAAACTGCCACAAGAAAATTAAAAGATTGTAATTCTACTTTCAGGTAACTGATGTCCACTGAAGAAAAAAAATCAGCTGGGTAAAAACTGTCCTAAAAGAAAATGCCTTCCACAGTTGACTTATCACAGTGGTTTGAATTGGCAGGTGAAGACATGAAAGACGACTGCATTGGAAAGGTGGGTGACTACATAAGAACAGGAAAAGTATCTCGGCCTGCCAAAAATTATGCTGCAATTGGACCAGTAATAGGCCTAGAGTCATACAATCATGATACAATAATTCAGTATCAGGATGTGAGCAACACATATTCTCGTCTCCCAGAAGATACACCAGTTGATCAGGTTGATGAGATAAATCAGAGCGACATTATGAAATCCCTGTACAACCTGATCCCTATTAAAACAGTTAACATGTTTCGCTATGATCAGCTGTTTGACTTAGATCTGTGGGCACTAGTAATTGGTAACATATTGGAACCTAGTGAGGAGACAGAAGTGTACAAAGTGCCTGTTGCTTCCAATCTTGATTTTATTGAAACTCTCCTACGAATCCATAACTTTTGTGTTTTTTTATTGGAAGGACACCCACATTTTGAACTGTACGATGACTGTTTTGCTTACAGTTACCTGAGGAATTATTCTGATACTTACAGGTTCAAGCGTTTTAAAACTTATTGTCTAGAAGGTCAGCAGTATTCCAAGATAAAAATGACATGGGCTGCTGTTGAAGATGATGGTAAAACCATTTATCTTGAGAAGGTGCGAGAACAGATTAGTGGAAAAAATAATTCGTGGCGCAGAGGTGATGCAAAAGGTTTCACCACAGCTGCTGAGATTGTAACAGAGGTAGAGATTGGCGACCTTATTGAATTTGAGCGTTGTAATGCCAGTACAAGGATACCCTATCCGTACAAACACTGGGCAGTAGTTGTCGGTCGTTTCAGGGCACCCACCGAGGAAGAAAACAATGTGGATGAAAATGTATACATTGTGCATTTTGCATACGTTTCTCAAGAAAACAATGATTCACCAACAAGCAGTGGGTCAGGTTCAAACATCTTCCTTCGATTATTAGACAAATGCAAGACACTTTGTGACAAGATACGAATTAACAATTTACATGACTCGTTAAGCCGTGGATCAACGAAAATCACCCTTCGATTCGACAAATTGAAGGACATGGTTGGCAACATGCGAATTAACAATTTACATGATGTGTTTAGTAAAGTTGGTATCATGATTTCTGGCATTTCTGATGTTGAAGACGAGTGCAAAGTTCTTGAACGTGTTACGTTCATTATGACAGAGAAGCCAGAATACAATGTTGCGACATTCAATTGTGAGAACATGGCCGTGTACTGCAGATACGGTTTTGGAGTAAGTGTCCAAGGCAATAGGTTTGCCAATTTAAGAAGTGCTCTTACCCTAGGCCTCTGGTATACGCACTCTGTGCAATATGATGTCTATTTAGCAGAATTTATTTACGTATTTTTGGTTTGTTTGTTTTCATGTCAGGAGTCCTCTGTTATGTTCCATACTGGACTGTTAGTGGGTGCACAGCGCTATATATTAATGGCTGCTTTCTTTAGTGTTTTGATATCAAGATACTTCCTGTTTTGGAATGGTATCCTTAGTTGTTTGGGATCTAGAAGTGACGTCTTATTTTGGAATGGTGAGAGTTTGCATAATAATGTAAAGCTTGTTCTAATTGTCTCCGTGCTATCCTTTGCGGCTTTTAGAAGTGGAGAGATTGCATTGACTTCCATATTCGGTATTTGTTATGTTGCTGTTGGTAGCCTGAGTGCTGAGATAGCAATATGCTGTATAGGCCTATGGGGTATGTTGCCAAACTGGGTAACTAGGTTACCAAGACAGTTGGTAGGTCTGTTGGTATCTGATACACGTCGGGTTGGTTACGAGAATGCTTCGGGTTGGTTACGGGGATGCCATGGAATATTATCCACACATGCAATAAACGTTGCTCAAACTGTTATGGAGTTCAAGGAGATGCTCGTGCATGTTGTAGTTCTTACTTTACTGTCGTACACAACTTCCCGCTTTAACAACTTTACTCCAGGAATTGCAGTAATTTTCATTATTGTTTTGATTGAAATTAGTGCTGACTCTATCGTGGTTGGAATTGACTGTTTCGCAAATCACTGTCTGTATGGTAAGCTGCATCCCAAGAACAAAATATTGTGGGTTGATGTTGACAGAGGAGGTATCACCCTTACGTACCAGATTAGTGGCAAAGAAAAAGTGGCAAAAAGTGGCAAGCAAGTGGTAAAAAGTGGCAAAATGTATCAAAAAGAAAAAAAGAAAGGAAGTGGCAAAAACAAAGAAAAAAGCAGCAAAAAGAAAGTGGCAAGAAGTGCCAAAGAAAAATCTTTCAGTGAAAAGATACCTTTTCCCAGCTCATTAATACAAATTATAAGCCTTACACATCAGTTAATGACATCTTTTTGCTGGTGGGAATATTTTGCAGTGGAATTGAAACATAAAATACATCTAAGGAATCCGTTCATCATCGTGATATTTGGTTTTAGTCTGACGTATGTAGCACTGGAAATTGGACCAGAATTTGCCGTGCTTATATCTACCATGGTGTTTCATTTGTTGGGCAAACTAAGTCCACGTTGTGCGGCCTACATACTTTTGGCATCAGTGCAAAGCTTCCTAACATCATTTATTACATTGACATCACCAATTTTTGTTGCTGTTCACACCTACGTAGTTGCAGCATTTGTGGTTGTTCTCACTTACATATTTTTAGTTGTGGCTTTGATGTGTAGTAATCCAGAGAAGCCAAAACATAATTGTGCTAAATTTCCTGAAAATAAGCTAATCCTGGAATAGTCATGAAACTACATGAAACTTCAAGCTCTGTTGAATGTCCACTGCATTACTACTCTTGAGAAAACGGTGAACGTAATTTTTAACCAGGAACTGAATACGTTTCAAGCCACATGTCATTTTATCATCTCTGACTGCTGTTTCATTCTAGCTTAGGCTGATGCTTTTAGAAGCCAGTTGCTTCCCCCATCTCATCTGTGTGGCCTCCAGCCGATTATACAGAATGACTGAACAGTGTTATTGCCTTTCAGGCTAGGAAGCTGGCTGACTTCCTTTCATCTAAAGGCCTAGCATTTCCTCCCCTTCTGATGTCTAAGTAAGGATCGGTTGGTCTTTCAGGAAGCTGCAATAGAAATGACGGATGATATAAAAAAGTTCACAAACATCCCCTTAATATTTCAGCAGTGATCCATCCAACCGTCTTCATACAGAGAAAGACTTTCAAACATGATACAGAAGGATGAAGACGAAGCCGGTGAGTCGACTAGCTCTGTCTGGTGTGTGACGGACAAACAAGAAGGGAAACTAAATATCGAGGGTATGTTTACCTCCGAGAGGGGGTGAACATTTTAGTTTTCCGTTATGACTTGCGCTCCCCACCGAGATACAAGTGTATTTAATAAGGCTCAGCTGATAGCAATATCGGTGTCAGTGTCAGCACTGATACTAGTGATATCGGATAGATATCGATTGTGGTAAAATATCGGTTTTGTATTAATTTTGCTAAACATCGAAGAAAATTGATGTCCCAATACGGTATTTGAATAGTTTTTTTTCCGTGAACTTTCCAGTGGTTTTACTTTCAATTATTAACTTATTAACAAAAACCAAAACCGGGTTCTAAAAACAACATATTATTGCAACTTGCTCACAGAGCTTGATACTGGGAATTTTACCTTTTACTTTTTTTTTAAATTTTACTTTCAATACTTGTAGGCATAAAAGCCTTTATTAAGCAACTAATTCCTGAATATGAAAAAAACCATTTACTCCCATAAAATTTATTGGGATTAAATACACTGAAGTATCTGTGTCGGTAATCGGTGAAGGAAGCTTTGCTTCGCATCGGTATTTGATCAGATTGGGGAAAAATGGATAACGGGCAAGTCTGTGGTATTACCAACTGGAGAAATGATCTCTTAAAAAATTAATTAGTGACATTATTTCCGAATCGATGACTATGATGTAAGAGCAACCAAACGATTCTGTGCCCTTTATTAGCATACAAAATTAACGGCGTTAAGGTGGCACATGCCGTATTTGGAACACGACCTTTGGTAATCTTTTGCCATTATCCTAAATACATTTTGGGAAATTTCTTTACATATTTTTAAACCTTATTGAGACCATATTCTAAACCATAATTTTGTTTTTAATTTGGAAATACATAATAATCTGGAAATGGTAGCCTATTCAAAATGTATTGTAAATTGTTCGGTAAGTCAATTTATTTGATATCTCTTTTAACAAATTATTGGAGAGTCCTCATTGTGATCCTAAAACAGTCTCCGTACGTAGCACTACCCCGTAAACTGAAAAACTACCCAAAATAACAGGTCATGTAGGATAAAAAACAAATGTTGAGGTCAAATTTTAAAGTTAAAATACCAGGTATATTTCTACTTGTTGTTGGATTACAATTCTAGTATACCTTAAATCTCCCACATTCAGCAACGTACGTTTAAAACTTCAAGATTAAAATTTCAAGTGGGTATTTTTCCATAAAGCCGAGTAATCGCGTGCGATACAATTCGAGGTATCCACTACCCAAGAGGAAGTTCGGCTTTCAATCAAATGCACAAGGATTTGGACGGATGTAGTTTTGATTGAGTTCAGTAAATGTTTTACTTAGAATAAAAGAAACTAATAAGAATTGCTACAATAGGCAAATCTGCAAATTTTCAAAACAATTTTTTTTTACAAAATTATCATATTTTAGGGTACGTGCCCCCTTAAAA
>JAHWFP010226183.1:0-14551 GCA_023313725.1 Lithobius niger
TCCCTTGACCCGTACGTCCCACTTGCGGGCCACGCCCCATAAAACGCCCTTCCTCACCATCCAACATTGGACGGTGTCTTATCTCCCTTACGGAGACGTGTTGGTGGTGGTGGTGGTGGTAGGGGGGGGGGTTGAAGTACTTGGACACGCAGCGAGAAGAAATAGAGCCATCCTGGCTGGACGCCTGGAATCCTCTAGAATCGCGGTTAGGCTGGACTAACAAAATCCTGGAAATTTTGGACAATTTCTTAATATCGTTCGAGACCTTGCCCTTGCTTCTGTATACGAGTGTAAAAACCGATGATTTTTTCGTGTTAAGTGCTGACGTCATTTTAATTCTTAAAGTATCCCTGATAACATGCGGGTGTTTTTTTTCCCGTTGGGAACAAAACTCGTGATTATAGAAAAATTAACGATGTATTAAATTAGGTTTTTGTAGTATTGTTTTATAACCTTGTTTACGTTTGCTGATCCCGATACCGAGCTGCCGATACGAACACCGATTCTGTCGCCAGATCTCAACAATGATTGTAGCATTCAAGATGAAGAAATTGGGGTTGATTATCATTCATTGTTTTTAACAATGAAATTCTGTTATGTTTGACACATCTTGTGAGCAGTTGTAACCTCACGTGCCTGATGAATTTCTGTATTGTATTTTAGCTTTTAACTCCACTTCCCTCCTAACGTCCCAGGCCCGTATCAATTGACATTTTTAGATGCCTTTTAGGCCTTTTCATTACAACATGTCCACTTAACCCTAGTCCCAACTCAAAAACCCACATTTTATCCATTGCTTGCATTAGCTTCATCCCGTTCTGTAAACAGGGGTCCCAAAAGCCTGAAGAGCCTGAAAAACCTAGAAATCTCAAGGAATTTAAACAACATTTGAAACTCCGAGGGAAAATTCAGGCAACTCTCCAATTTTTCAGGCCCAAGTCTATATGCATTAAACACGTTTTGTTAAGGCATTGTGGTGCAATAAATTTATTCATGCACTTTGCGTTCATACGTAAAAGTTTATTAAATTGGGCTACTCTTTTGCACTAAGTGAGCTTTAAATACAAGTAAAACTGCTACTGCTGCTAAAACTGCTACAAGTAAAATTGCGATAAATAGCCCGGGAATGGATCTGAACTACGCTGGGAAACCTGGAAAACTCAGGGAAATTATTTCCGTATGTTAGTGGGAACCCTGGTAAAGCTTGTATTTTATTAATTTACCAATTCAATTTAAATTCAGTACTTTGGGCTTTTACTCAAGACCAAACCGAGCCAAACGTTCATTCCTCTTGAACCCTTTTGTGACTCGAACCCACAATTCAGACGAGCTAATAAACACACCACAACAACCTTTTGGGTAACATTATTTTACCATAGGTTTTTTAGAAGCTTAGAGCGATAGGGCTTGGATCAAAATCTCATCCCCCATTTAGGTACAAAAACTCCCGCTCCTCTCCTTTCGTCCCCGTCGGTTCCGTGGTGAGCCGAACAAGGCAAATACCGAAACCAAGTTACCAATATTATTATTGATAATTGTTAAGTTTAAAAAAAACATGAGGCTGTAGAAGTTACTGACCAGTACGGCTGGCAATTACTGAGGTGCCCCTCCTGAAATGGCTCCCTCCCCCCTCTCCCCCTTTCCTCCCTGAACACACCCAAGTATAAAACACACACGGGTGGAAAACAAGTGTTTTACAACAAATTTGGTCTTTGAATTTTAATCAGACAAAGGCTGACATTCAAAATACGTTACGAAATACAGCTTTCTGCATTCATTCACTTACAATCGTTTAAAAAAATTCATCAAACTGTCCTCGAAAATAAACAAGATCGAAACCGCAATGTCCTCCCAAATTTGAAGACGGGACTCCTCCCCCCCCCCCCCCACCCATCTTTTCCCTTCCTTGCCCCAGGGAGCAGAAGCAGATTTTCTATTTTTTAGTCTTTTTATTATTTTTATTTCTTTTCTCTCCCAGCACCCCGACCACCCCTCATTCTTATATAGGGCCAATCCTCCCCCCCCCCTTCTTCCAGGGTACCCTAGTCTGATTGTTTCCGGTTCGGTAACCTCCGTCCTGCTTCAGTGACCGACCCTGAACTAAAAGTCCGCAGGGCGCACCAAAAGACCAGGAGAAAGCAGCCGCATTTGTGCAGTTACCGAATCTGTTTAGAAATCAAATTAAGTTTTTAAACAATAGAGTCGGAATAACGGGAGGTGGGGGTGGGGGTAGGAGAGCCCGCTTAGAAGAGTAAGGTTTGTTTTCGCGGCTGGGGGGAGGAGGGGGGTTAATACGTGTGTGTGTTGCTTTTCCACCAATGGTAGCGCACCGCCGGTCTCAGCCAATGAGCGAGCGCCACCCAAGCGAGGCGGGAAACGCGCCAAAGCTTTTCGATTCGGGATGACGGGTCGGGAACAATGCTCGAAGCTTCCACGCGTTCCTTCCTCTGAAAACCGTCCCAACTGTATACCTCTGGGTTGCGTCGTCCCCCAACTCGGCACCCCAAGTAGCTCCCCCCCCCCCCCGCCCATTCCTGCCTTCGAGTAGCTGTCTGTCTTTAAAAGTGCATTTCTCCCAGCGCCATTTTTCTCGATCCTCCACATCAAGTACGGCCCTAAAGGTCTATTTACTTACCGTTAGTCTTTCCCTTGCTAAAAATCCGTTTTAAAACGTGGCGTCTACGAGATTTTCTGTTGAATGTTGGGGAACTATATTTACTGCATCCTGCACGTACATGATCCTTTGCGCGCCTACAATAACCTCGAAGTTTCATCTGTGTGTGCGAATGTACTCATTTTAATCGTTTGCTAATAATTACTACGAGATCACAACTCTAAAAGACTAAAGCAGTAAATATTAAAATTAATTATGCCAATAGATCGCCGAAGAAAAATTTTAATATACTAGCCTAAAAAATTATGAATTGTGATGTTAAAATACGAAAATCATTCCGGTTTGTGACGACACAATCTTTAACTTGATGATGTTTCGTATACGATTCCCAAAGCCAACTGAGATAGTAGCTGCGTTCCTCGGTGCGAGGAACGCAGCCACTATTTCAGTTGACCTTGGCGATGGCAAGATGCGCGGAGGCGATCTGCGCGTGGATGTTATACGGCAGGCGGAATGTGCCTTTAAGTTTATAATTCCTGAATTAGATCATCATAAGGGTGCTTAAACTCAGTCGGCAACTGGCAACGCGCTTAATCTTGGGCTCCACTGACTTTTCGTGGCATAAGAAAAGTAACGTAAATATGTAGAAGACTTGTGACGAAGGCAAGCTGCAGTTAAAAAAATAAAGCACAGCAAGCAACCTTTGTGTCCGCGGCAGATTGCGGTTGTAACGTATGGTGCCA
Organism: Lithobius niger; assembly: GCA_023313725.1. Classification (NCBI taxonomy): domain Eukaryota; kingdom Metazoa; phylum Arthropoda; class Chilopoda; order Lithobiomorpha; family Lithobiidae; genus Lithobius; species Lithobius niger. Next base: position 3,358 of record JAHWFP010226183.1, read on the forward strand.
TGCGAGTACTTTAAGTTCGGCTACGCCTTCCTGGAACGGGGCAGCTTTCCTGGATCGGCTTCGCAGCAGTGCTTCCCGGCACGCAAGAAAGACCGTCTACTGATTTCTAAAACTTCCAGTAAGCCTTGCGTAAACACTCAAAAGTGTGGCAGTTCAGCGGCCGTTTTCTGCTGGGTGCTTGCAACAATAGAGCTGTGACATTTGCCGCCATATTGGCACCAGTATGGGTTTTGGAGGGCATAACTACAAGGTGCACTACATAAAAATGGAGGGAAAAACAACGGAAGAGCGGATTTCTTAGGCTTAAAATAACGTTGTTTTCTCCAACAACAAAAATCGCGCGTTTTAGGTCTAAGAAATCACTCTTCACAGCATCGGCTTCAGTATATGACGCCCTTCTGTTTCTCTCTGAAGTGCTCCTTGCAGCTAACCCATTAAGGCTCCAGCGTAGAGTTACATACAATAATACTACGTCGTGTCACTGTTTTATAGCGACAGCTTTGCCTCTCGGAATATCTTCGTAACAGTCGAACAGCTTACACCCGTATTAGTCAGCAGTCAGTTTCATTGCATGCTTCTTACTTTTTACTGGTCTGATGGGAAGACATCCATCCTGTTGAAACGGACGAGAATATCGAAAATGATTTTCCTGGCTTAATAACTGTTGACCTTTGACGAACCTTGGATAGCTTGGAACTGAAAGCGACGGCGGCCATTGCTTTTGGATATCAACAAGGTGCACTGCCAAACAATATCGACTTTATTGATGCGTTCTTTCTGGGGCGAACTCAAGATACGCAGCGGACACAATACAAAAAGATAAATACATAGAAGTCAGAGGCTTGGTTATGGCTATCTCCAACAGTATTTGGCGAGTACGTTTGAGAGGCATGTGAACGGCCGGTTGCGCGTAACAAACCTTTTCTTTAACCAAGTGTTGCTCGCATATTTCTTGCGGAACATTGCTGCCATTCTTTTACATAGTAATAATAATAGCAACTGAAGTTTTAGTGTTTCTGTTAATTAATTTATCACTTTGCTGCTAGTTTTTTATTGTTTATTTTAACTTAGTTTGTGGCAGTATGTGTCAATTACCTAGTCCAAGGCTCCAAATTCAACTCCGTTTAAATTTTGTGACAAAGCCGCCTAAAATTGTATGACACATCCTACTCCTTGATTTTACTGTAGTTTTAACAGTTATTGCGCAACAATTCGATTCCACTTTTAACGCTTATTGATTATTAATTAAACTTAAGAAAGCACTTGAAGAATGTTGCAAAATTAAAAACCCGAAAGTGTGCATATATACACATTAAAACTCAACGTTTAGGCTAATCGCAGGGCCATTATCAAAAGTAGCAAGTAAAAAACAAATGACAGAACAAAACACAAGAAAGATGGCTTTCCTACGTTTTTTGTCATTTGTTTTTACTTGCTACTATTGATAATGGCTTTGAGATTAGCCGAAACGTTGAGTTTTAATGTGTACATGTGTGCACTTAAGATTAGTTTTATTTGCCACCAAAAAGCAAAATGGCAAGAAAGGGCCGAAATCAAAGCGACGACTAATATCTCACCGGAAAATAAGCGCCATAACAATGTTTTCGTGCAGAAGAGTTCCAAACTGGAGCAACTCGAATGCTAAAAATACACTTCCTGCAGTTTAATTTAAAACTGGGAATTGCCAGTTTCAGACTATGTCTTCAAGTTCTAGACTCGGTTCTCATCTAAAAAAAAGGAAGTATAACCGAAAGTTGGCCATGAATTATTTTTTAAGTCAAAATCAGGTCTGCTTTGAGTCTGCGGAGCTCAAGAGAGTCCAGCTTTAGGAATTCTAAACGTTGAATATTATAGGATTTCCCATACATTCCAGGCATGCATTTCGTAAATCGTCTCTGGTCTGCTTCAATATGGTCAATGTCCTTCAAACGCTTGGGCGACCAGACCTGACATGTATATTCAACGGTTGGGCGAACATACACGTTGTATGCTCGAAGGATGGTATGTAAGTTTCTAGATGTAAAATACGCGCCACCATTGAAATATGATTGCAATGGGTGGACGTTTTGAGATCTGAGTTGAACCACACTCCAAGGTCTTTAAAATTGTAGTTACGTAATTTAATGTTTTTGTAGCTAAAACATAGTTTGGAGGGAATGTTACGTTGCCAACTTTTGGGCTTTTACTTTGCAACAATAACGCTTATTGCGTAACAAAAGACAATAGTCTAGCAACACAAAAACAAACGAAAAGTGGCTGTTTCTCCTACATTTACGTTTGGAACCCTAGGTCAGGACTTGAACGGCCAATTTCTCATGCTAGGTCTAAGATACGACTTGTAATGTTATATCCTGTCGACTTATCTCCATTCTTTTCATTGTCTTAGCCATCAGAACTTCAACCTCAGTTTTCTTTACGGTTCTTCCTTCAGTTTATCTTTAACTTGCACTGCTAGTTCTTCAGACTTAACCTTCATTGCAGCTATTTGAGCACATTTGGTCATGTTCAGCACGTTAACAAAATAAGAACAATAAAAATATTTAAAAAAAAACATAAGTTTTCAAATACAGTTTTGAAAATTTCCAGACGGAACTCCCGGACCTTAATTTTCCTCAGGTCATTGTCGACGTTTCCATCTGTGAAGATCAGCAACTTTTCCAAAAACCAAAAGCCTAAATATATACTCAGTCATTATGCGCTGGAATGTTTGCTTTAATTCGTATAGCATAAATTCCGCGCATTGGTCAGAAATGACCACCGGCCAAGGACGACCAGGCGATTACAATCGAGCACAAAGCTCTCGTTTGCGTCCCCTTAGGACCAGGAGAATGCAAGCGAATCGGACTCAACTCGAAACAACAACAACAACAGCAGCACCCGGCGGGCTCGCCAGACACCCAGGCACACCCCTAGTAGCGGGCGTGCCTGCTCCGCCCGCAGGGTCACGGGTTCTTTCGCCCAAATACGCCATTCCCCGTCACTCATGGCGCCAAATCTTCCTGGGAACGCCACCAGAGGCCCCCACAAACGCCGTCGGCCAAAGCCTCATTAGGCGGAAGGCGATTAGGGCGCAGTGGATGACGGGAATCCTTCTGAGGAAAGGGGTGGGGAGGGTTGGGAGGAGGGTGGGGGCGGGGGGAACAGTTCACGAGGAGTCACGTAACCTCCAACCCCAACAATATCTCCTTCAGTTTGAAAGTTCTAATCATTATTAGTCCTGTCGTGCGCCATTATGTATAGACATCAAATTTGGTAGTAATATGTCAATTCGAGGACCTGTGCGTAAAAATTCGTACGATAGAATCACGCATAACAGGTATGGTTTTACATGCCGCTGTAAGAACTTTGGTAATTATTTTAGGGTCGCACTGTAAGTTTTAACACAGTTTTCACTTTGCATTCATTTTTTGAAGTTGATGTTTGCACTTAATAGCGCAAATGCTTCATTTTACGCAACAACGAAGACCAAACTGCAATCATACACTCCTACACTGTCATTGCTACTATCACGAGTATAATAGCAGCCAGACGGCCTGCTATTAGAATATATAAGAAGAATATATAAGAATATATACGTAGTGCCACCTCTTCTCTGACAACGGTAAACATTTGGACGAAAGAAGTGCCTGCTTTCAGCGATTTACCGCCAGAGGGCGCTGTCGTCAAGTAACAGGAAACGCAAAGCATCATGGGTATCAAAACTAACTATTTAGCGTCACTAAAACAAATGTATCACGATAAGAATACGAAATTAATCGCTTAAAATATATCATAATTCAGATTAGGACATTAAAATAATTTTAAGAAAGATCAGAACTGGCTGATCGAGTTTTATTTTTTAAATCCAACATTCAATTTTAACACGGGTTGTCGCTAAGTGGAGTCAAGTATCACCCCTGATTTTGTGTTCCAAGAACGTCCGAGAAGCGTGATCATCGGCCATTCAGGCTGAAGCTTCTTCCGTGGCTTGCGTTTATTGTAAGGAACTATATACATTTTGAATCGAACACAGAATAAGTTCTTCATCTTCGGATGTTGCCCACGCTCAAGTACTTCGTCAATTTCCGCAGGTATTGTTGCTATTAGCATGATTACCATAGCAACGATGCCGCCATTTTTTATTTCAAGTTTCGCCTCCTACGAGAACCAGACAAGTGCTGCCTTCTGGTGCCGTTGGTGGAAGCAGGTACTATTTTACAACACGTTTTCAGAAAAGCGTCACTACCTACTAATCTTACCTGATCAGAAGTAACGTAGTCGGATTCAATATACTTATACCACGCGCCATGGCTGTTATAGCTGTGACGTGCATATATCACGTGGACTAGGCTAGTCCAATCAGACGGCCAAACAGCCGTTGTTCTCGTTCGTCATTGGCTAACTCATGGTGACGTCACGGCAAACAGCCATTGCGCATGGTTTAAGCGTCACCTGACTACCCCCTTCTTTGAAATCGCAGCCAGTAAACCGAAAATAAAAATTTAATCGTTATTTAGAATCGAAGAGGCTTTAAAGCTAGTGATGCTCATTTCCCATGGTCTAGTAAGGAGTAACCCTCCCCCCCCCCAATCCAAACGTAATTAGGCGAACGCCCCCAGAATAAGCTCCCCGCCCCTCCCCTTAATACCTAGAATAAGTGACCTCTCCCCCCACCTAAAACTACACGTAACAACTCACAAACTAAGAATACTACTCCCATGCCACTTTTTCCTTGGATGTACGTGTGGTCATTAGTGCAGCTTCAACTGCTGTAAGTAATTTTTTTCGAACCGTGTCCTTCACCCGTGAAACCCGTTACTTTGGGATGATGTCCTTGCCCCATCTCTGGAGGTTTTCAAACGGAGATTGAAAGGAATCTATCTTGGAAAGTTCCTTCGATGCTTTTAATAATTTGTTTTATTGGACGTAGTCCCATTTTCCCATCTCGTTAGGTTGACCATGCTTTGTAAATTTATTTATACTTTTATTGCATTTTTATTGTAATTTTAGCGTAATTTTATTGTAATTTATACTTTTTGTACTTTATTTTGCCATTTTAAGCCTTCTTGGACCTCTGTTAGTGACATCCTGAAATGATGCCCTTTTCTGATCTTTTTGCCCTCTGAGAATAAATTACCTTATAAGTAAAAACCAACAAACTATTAGTTTGTAATTCCGTAATCGTAAATATAATGGTCGACGATTAGTGTTGTTGTTTGTGTAGTATTTTTGATTTTGGTGATACGGTGTTGTTAATGTATCCATATCCCCCCCCCCCTTTCTAATGAACCCTCTGCGCGCCACTGATCACAGCCTCCTCAAATATAAACGCCAACCGGCTTAATCACCGTATCTTGTCACGAATACCGAGCATATGAAAAAATCCTACTAGTAGTACAAAAAATCGCCGAGTGGGTCTCTGATTCCGTCAAACGCAGGGTCAACCTTAATATGACTAAGACTCTATCGTATACTTATAACGTTATACTTTATATGTTCCTTGTGATATGAAAGTTCGGATAAAGAACACAGTTTTCTCGATTAAATTCACCCTCCCTCCAAAAAAAAAAAATATTAGGAGCTATATACGGTAATAACACATTGACTCACTACTCGACGGCGTTACAGCATTAGGCCTACGTTTGAGTTTTTTCTTTCTTTTATATTAGCTTACTAAGCAATGCTATAAAAACTAATCTACGTCATATATATGAGGTAAGTTTTCCCTGCATGATGGAGTAATCATAAATTCACTTGTAGAATTCGGCCTGGAGACCTCTTTCTGTGGTCAGTTTACCCAATAACTCTTTCCCTGGCACGTATGTAGCTAGAAGCGCGCTAGTACTTCGACCATCAAGTTCAGATTATTGGCTTTCAATGGCGCCTAATTGTTGGCGTCGGATTAATATCTTCGTTCCTATTCAATATTTTCGACCAAACTAGGCCTAACCTCTCGAGGCGTTTGAATAATTACAAGTCGGCAAGGCTGCTGGTCCCGATAAGATTTCCACGGATTAAATTTAAACAAACTCTTATCCCAAGGCTCATAAACGTTTTCAACGGCTTTATTGACGAAAATTTTGTTCCACTTGATTTTTAAAAAGGGGAATAAACAAGACCCGCAAAATTACAGACCTGTCAGTATTACCTCCCAAATTGGCAAAATTTTCGAGTCTTTCATAGCAAACATATTATTAGGTTTTGTGAAAGCTTAAAATTACTATCTGCCAACCAGCAGGGCTTTCGCGCAGGTTATTCCACCTCAACAAATTTGCTTGCTTCTTATGCTAACTTTTATAATGACCTTGATGAAAATATTCCTGTCGATGTTATTTTATACGGACATCGTGAAAGCATTCGACCAGGTGCCACATGATTTACTGTTAAATAAACTTAAAACTTTCGGGATTTGTGGCCCAGTTCTGAAATGGATTGCGAACTGGCTTACTGACCGCACTCAAGCGGTTGTTATAAGTGGCCATCAGTCCGGCAGTGTCCAGGTTACTAGCGGTACTGCTCAAGGATCCGTCTTGGGCCCACTTTTATTTCTTACGTATTTCGATGATTTTGGTAATAGCACCCAAGGCCATCTGGCTAAATTTGCGGACGACACCAAAGTGGGCATCAGTCTACCCACACCGCAGGCACGACTGGTTTTTCAAGACGGTATCAACCAACTTTATAGGCCTACCTGGAGTAAAAAGTGGGAGCTAACTATTCACCCTCTGAAATCCTGCATCTTGCATTTTGGCAAAAAAAATACACTCAGACTTATTTTTGGGGTACAGAGCCGTTAAACTTTGTTTACTCAACAACTGATCTAGGTATTGCGATTAATAACCAACTTAACTTTTCAACCCATATTAATTCTGTTATCACTAAAGCCAACTCAATCTCATTCTTGATCGGGCCTACAAATACTTCGCGTCACAAAGACATTTATTTTCGACTTTCCTTAGTTCTCGTACGTCCCATTATCGAATACGCTATCGACTTTTGGTGCCCATTTCACAAAAAAAAAGACATGACAGTTCTGGAAAATGTACAACGCCGTTTCTCCAAACGAATAACCAATCTCCAATACCTGACTTACGAGCGAAGACTGAAATATCTTAAAAGTTCCATCCGTCCGGTGGCGTTATGTTCGGGGTGGGATTATTACGCTTTTCAAAATGTTGAAACTTCAATTTGGTGGCCCCACTGTTTCTCAACACTTCCAGTTACAGACGTATGAAGCTATAACGTGGCCACATATACGTGGCCACACTTTAAAACTTAAATTTCATTACCCTAAACACGAATGGGCCAGGCACACTTTCTTCTCCCGCCTATATCCCATTTGGAACAACCTGCCTGAATCTGTGGTGTCGGCCCCAACTGACAATTCGTATAAAAATAAATTTGATGCACATATTCAAAATATTTCACCTGGACTTGTCTTTTCCTACTCATAGGTTACACCATTTACTCATAGGTGTTCACCACTTCGATAGCGTTGCCCATATTCTAAACGCAGCATCCACGTTCCAGATTCTCCGTCATCCAATAGGCTGATGTGGGTCACGTGATCTGGTTTTAGTTACGAAAATCGCGGCGCTGCTGCGAATAGTGTTGTTCCATTTATAATGTACCGTTATTTTCTTTATATTGCTCGCAGATTCTACGGTGCTGCATCTAGGAGTTGAGGAGGGTAAAAGGCACTTTTAAAGTGGCACTATCACCGATTGAAAGCAGACGAAATCAGACAACATCTAGCGCTGTGTAGTACCATCTAGCGTTTGCTTGCACCAAGCGAAGGAATGTATAACGGCATTTCTTTTAACGAAACAAACAAGCCACGACATCCTTCATTACTGAGTGAAAATTTGGTTCGTCCTCGTGCACCTGGGAGCAAGCTATAAAGATTAACAATAAAACAATTGACAAAAAACAGAAGACATCTTTAGATCAGGAAATTCTAAAAGCTTTTAAGTATGATAATCCTAAGACATTAAGCGATAGAGTAAATAAACATTTCTCCAACGTTGTTCCCAAATTACGTAATTCTTACCAACAAAGGCTCAACTCCAATAAATACCTTGACAATCAAATGGGGAATATCCAAAACGTGAAAAATTCTATTGTAATTTATGAGTGTGACCCTTTCACGATTACTAACATTATCAAAAGTCTGAAGATTAACAATTCAACTGGAAATGACGGTATACTAATGTCTCATATTACCGACTCAATTGAAAATTCATCAATCTTTATTTCTAAGCTTATAAATTCAATAATCGACACTGAAAAATGGCCTGATGAACTGAAAATTCAAATTCTTAGGCCGATTTACAAAAAAGGTACAAAGATAAATTTAGACAATTACCGACCTATTGCACTTCTTTCTAACATTAATAAAATTATTGAAAAATTTTTCTTAAAAAATATTTTGAACTTTTTGAACAAACACAATATTATTACAAGTAAGCAATATGGTTTTAAACAAAAGCGAAGCACTGAAGATGCATTAAAACACATTAACGAATTAATTTCTTCTTCCCTTAACAACGGCAAGTACATTAAAGCAGTGCTGATTGACTTACAGAAGGCTTTTGATACCATTGATCATCAAAAACTTTTAAATAAATGTCAAAATTATGGGCTTAGGGGTAAATGTTTTAACATCCTCAAGAGTTACCTGAATAACAGAAAGGCATGTACCAAAATTTGTAACAATACCAGTGATCCAAGTGATATTTGCTTCGGAGTACCTCAAGGCTCTGTCCTAGGACCTCTTTTATTCAGCATTTACATAAACGATATCACGAACTGCATAAAAACATGCGAAATAATACTTTTTGCTGATGATATTGTTTTGCTGTCCATCCAGTCCGATAAACTAATTATGGAATCTAACCTAAAAGAAGATTTTGATAATTTAAACTATTGGTTTTTGACTAACGATTTATTCATAAATGAAGACAAAACCTGTTCAATTGATATAAGTTCTACACACCGAAAATATTCAAGTACCGATTTATATATTCATACAGAAAACTGTCTAAATTATTCAAACTGTACTTTAACCTGTACCAAGGTGAAGCAAGTTACTGAAAGTAAGTATCTTGGACTTGGGGTCGACAATTTTTGGAAACATGTTCATCACATTAATCTTCTGATCACTAAACTTAGAAAAATGATTCCTTTCTTCTATAAAATTAAATCGCTATTGAATAATAAGAACAAACGAATCGTCTTTGATGCATTGGTTACCAGTCATCTTAGATATGGTATTGAAGTGTATGGTTTTGCTTCTTCAACCCTTATTGATCGGCTACAAAAGGTACAAAATAAAATTTTAAAGGTTCTTTTCAGAAAACATAACCACTACAAATCTACTAAAGAATTATACAAGGAACACAGAATTTTAAATGTAACTAAATTGAGGAACTATATTATTATACATAAAAATTACTTTTGCAACGATTTAAAAATTAAAGATGAATTTAAAATGGGTTTCCTTCGCGATAAAACATTAAGGTTCCATATTCCACTAATTAAAAATAATTATGGCTCAAAAACTAAAGATCATTATATTCCAACAATTTTCAATTTAATTCCATCAAAATTACTAAATTTAACTCAGTACACTTCAATCAAACACAAAATAAAAGAATGGCTAATTAACAACTAAGGTATAGTTTTATTTTTTAATTATTGTGTTTTTTTTTTTCTGTGTCTGTGATTATTATTATTTTTATATTTTTTACCATACTGTGTGATTTAATTTTGTTGTATAGATTTTTCTTTATCTTGATTGCGAAATGGTCTAAATGTGTAGCCAAACAAGGACTTTTATAGACCTTCGGCAACACTCTTTGAATAAAGATTATTATTATTAATTAATTAATTAATATCATTGCCGCTAGATGGCGCTACAGTATTTTCGTTTGCATTTCAATCGGCGATAGTGCCACTTTAAGTGGTGTTAAAAATCGGCAACTCACAAAAGTTAGTGACCTAAAGGAGAAAAAAAATCTTTTAGATCAATTTTTTTATTTTTTTTTTATAGTTTTCTACTTCACGGGCTGCGATACTAAAGTCGATATTAGTTCGTTTTTCCAAAGCAGCAGACATCGCGTCTTCGTGTCGTCCGCGTCAATGTTGGTTTCATTTTCGCTTCCGTTTACTTCGAAACCGTGCTACTGGAGGGCAGCACCAACCGAGCTTGTTGGTTGGATGACGTCACTCCAAGCGCTCGCTTTCGGTTTTCAGAAATGGGAGGACGCAATGGAGTTGACTCACAGTCACAGAGTAGGGAGGGGAAGTCGGGGGGAATAAGGGGAGGGGACGAGTTGAAAAAGGAGCGAGAAAAAGAGAAAGGGTCAAAGCAAAGAAACGAAAAAGAGGGAAAAGCCGGAGGCGGGAAAGAAGGGGGGTGGGGATGAACGCAGCTGCTATCATGGTCGAGCAATTAAAGTTGCGACGGAACTCCAAGTGAAAAGGGCGAAAAGTGTGGGTGATGCGGGTGTGCTAGGGGGTTAAGGGGAGACAGTGAAGGTGGCGGGGGTGTGAGCGGGGATGTGAAACTATCCCGAAAAAAGGATACGGGTAAGTAACTGTGCTACGGTCAAGATCTAAACGAATGGGATCTTTTAAGAGTGATGACGTGTTATTAGTTTATTACCTCTGCTATGCCATTTTATCATATCAGGAGAGGGTATATTTTCAAGTCATTTCCAATTTGCATAATTTTCCTGCCTCCGAGCGGGTTGGATAAAATCATCATCTCGCAGTAGCGCAAATTTCCATTTCAGGTGTTAATCACGATTCGTAGTCAACCATTCTTTTAAAACTTTGTTTTTATAAGGAGACGAAATCAGAATTCAAGGATATTTTACAGTTTTTGGTTTACAAAATTTCAAGTAGCCTAATAAACAAACTAGTGGTAAACGCTGAGTTCTGAGACCGCAACTCCCAGTTTTTATATTCACACGGCGGAAACCAGTATGATTCTGCGCAGTGCTTCACAGGGCAGGGCTTTCCTGGCCGATGTGATTTCTGCCCCGTGCTCTTTCCTCAAATTCCCCCCCCCCCAACCCCCAAAATTTTGGCGGAGGAATTTCATCTTTGAACTGGGATTTTTCCCACACCAAAGGCTCCCTTGTCAGTAAATTTGAACCAAACCCGAATAAAATTGCGAATGTTATCGTGTCAACAGACAAACACACAGACA
>JAHWFP010226185.1:8946-23570 GCA_023313725.1 Lithobius niger
GCAGGTTTTTTCGCATAGCACGCCCCCCCCCCCGACTTCGTATGGAAGTGTTTTTAGCATGGCACCGTTTATAACACAACTGTTTTGCAATTTTAAAGTCGTATGTCATACGTAGGCCACAATCTAGGCTAATTACGCACATAAAACTAAAAGTATGACATTTAGCAAGCAAGTCATTCTCAGCATTACCAATTGAACTAGTTTATAGCCCCCTCGAAATATCCCCCGGGTGCCCCACCCTTCAATACCCCCTGCAGCCCTACAACCAACCTCCGTGTAGCTGGTGACCAACAAATTATTGCTAGTCGTGTAAAAAACTTGCAGTGTGTCACACAAGTCATTTTTAGCAGTGCACATCGAACCAACAATGGAACCCCCTACGAAGTACCCCCCCACCCAATCCTTCTCCCCTCCCAGCGCCCCCATGTCCCCTCCCTGAGGATTGACCAACAAATGTGTACTGCTGAGAATAACTTGTGTGACACAATTCAAACTTCTAACACGATTAGCCAGAATTTATTGGTTATCAGCCTCACGGATGGGGATGTGGGGGCTCTACAGCTAGTTTGATTTTTACTGCGAAGAGCGACTTGTGTACCAAATTTCATAATTTATAGCTCGATTTGCAAGAATCTGTTGGTCAAGCTCAGGGGGCTGCTGAGTGGGGGGGGAGCTGCAGGTCCTTGGGGTATATCTCGAGGGGGGCTGTATAGTAGGGTGGAGTGAAAAAAAATAATTTTTTTTGTCAGAATCCTAATAGTGGCCAAAAGTTGTCACCTTATTAGTTGATTCTCCTCGTAAAATATTTCCGAATTTAAAAAATTTCTTCTGCCCTCTACCGAAGGTTAAAGTTTTCAATATATGGTAAATTTTACTAAGTGTTACTAATTTTTTTACAGAAATATATTTAACCCAATAAATTCTAATAGCGGTCTAATGTTGCTACCTGGCTAGGAGACTTACCACAAAAAATATTTTCGAATTTCAGTAATACCTTCTGCCCTCTACCGAAGGTTTAACTTTTCAAAATACGGTAAATTTTACTTTGTTTTTACTAAATTTTATGCGAATAAATTGTGTTAGCTCTCAAACGTTGCTACCTGGTTAGTAAATATTTGGGTTAGGCAGTCAGCGGTGGGGGGAAATCAGATGAAGTATTTTTCTCGTAATTTGAATTGCATTCCCTTTCCACCACCCCTCCTTCCACCCCATCCGTTCCTCTTACATGCAGGGTAAGTGGAAGGAATGTTAATCCTTTTAGAGTTGTGTTATTTGACCTCAATTTTCCGAGTTGGCGTTGAGTTCTGGACTGCTGTTGTCAGTTGTCACCCCTAAAACATTAAATGACCCTTCCCTTTCCCCCAGTCCTAATCTTCTACTACTAGAGACTGTCAAATCTTTTCAATTAGTTGTGCTGCATCCTTTGCCACGAAAACGTCAAGCAATAAGGCCGTAAATCAAGTAGATAAAAACAGGTAATGGTAAGAAAACAACTAATAGCCTGTATTAGTTAACATAATCCGGACACTTTGCAATGGCCGCATCTAAGTCAAGAACACTTCCTGTTTGTTCCATCTTTGGTAAACCTAAGAAAATGAACTATAATCTGTTGCCTACACTTGAAGATGTTTTCCTAGACTACCTGTTGATAAGACATGATCTCAAGTATAAAACCAATGCTAATAAGGAACCTACTGTTGCGTAAGTAGCCTCTTTGCTGGCAACAAAAATTAGTGAAATATGGTTTCGTGCATCGATTCCCACTGTGACAATTATAACTCGAATTGTTCAGTTAATTCGTTTTCTTCATGACAAATATCTGAAGCTTGAGCGATACCCTGAGGTTAAACGAAAAGCAGCTTATGAAGCTAAGGTTTAAGATTTCTGGGAAGAAGCCAGAAGTATGATTTTTGACATTGCAGCATGTAAGTGCGTTCAATTCTCATCTTGCTCGTGTGAAAAATCCAAGAAGGTCCCAGTTGCTGAACAACAATTCCTCCATGACCAGAGAACAGACAGAAAGATGATGATCGGGACAGTTGACATCCCAGATTCAAAGGCTTTAATACGAAAGGAAGTTAGGAAAGCTAGAGAACATAAACGACAAGAGGCGCACAGACGAGAAACACAACCTTCAACATCAGCTTCTCATATTCCTTATTCGGTACTAGCAGTCCCTGATGTAGAAACTATAAGCTCGTCTTCATCTTACAGTGATTTGGAAGTGGATGCTTCACTTGATGAAAACGAACTGGGTGCTAGGCCCTCATATGGCCAATCATTTCAACAGAGGTGTCAACTGCAAAATGTAGCCAAAGCTTCAGATCGATATGCGCTCTCTGATAGAGCTGTTGCAGATTTAACAACTAGTGTGTTGCAAGATTACGGAATTGCAACGAAAGAGGATTGCAGTGCTGTCATCGACAGGAGTAAGATTCGGAGAGAAAAGAAGAGGTACAGAAATGTTGTTACTGCAGAATGTAATAGTGCTAATGCTGAAATCAAGGGTGTATATTTTGATGGTCGAAAGGACAAATCTCTAATTAATGAAAATGTGGAGGGGAAGTTTCATCGAAGAGTTACTAAGGTGGTACACATAACGCTTGTGCAAGAACCAGGTTCAAGATATTTTGGTCACGTTACTCCAGACAGTGGTTCCGCTCTGAGTATAATGCAAAGCATTATGGCTTTCACACAAGAAAATAACATAAACGTCGATAATCTAGTGACACTCGGGTGTGATGGAACTGCAGTCAATACCGGTAAGAAAAATGGTGTTATACAACTTCTTGAAAAACATCTCAAGCGTCAGCTGCATTCGTTTGCATGTTTACTACATGGAAATGAATTACCGCTGCGACATCTCTTTGAATATCTTGATGGTGCCACCACAGGCCCCCGAACGTTTTCTGGACCCGTTGGCACAATGTTGAAAGACTGTGAGAAGATGCCTGTTACTGGATTTGAAAGATAGAATGTGATTTTTCTAGTGTTAACATCAAAGACTTGAGTGCACATCAGCAATACTATAATATTTGCATTGCTGTTAGCAGTGGTCACTGGTCTGTTTCTCTATTGCATCGCAAGCCAGGAAAGCTTGTTATGTCTCGCTGGGTCACACTGGCGAATCAGGTATTACGCCTTTATGTTGCTACTGAGAAACCTTGTGATAATCTAAAAATACTAGTGGAATTCATAATGAGGGTTTATGCACCCATGTGATTTGCAATAAAATCAAAGCCATCATGCAGTGTTGGTGCACATCACTTATTGCAGACAACCCGTAACTCCCTCTATCTGCCAAAAGAGTTGAGAAGTGTTGTAGACCCAGTGATTCAAAGAAATGGATTCTTTGGACATCCTGAAAACATCATTCTCAACATGCTAACAGATAACATGTAAGAGAACTAGGAATGTGGCGAATAATGCGGGCAAGAGCAAGTAAACAATTTCAACGTGACGTTAGAGTTTTTGAGATAGCCCCTTTAACTTCAAAGCGGAAGATACATTGATCTGATTGACTGGCATTCATGCACTGTAACAGAACCACCTCTAACAAAATCAATGTCTGAAGATACTTTGAAAGAATTAGTGGAAACCATTGAAATACCAACTGGTGACTTTTTCCATTCCCCAACCACACCCAGGCAGTAGAAAGATTTGTGAAAACTGTCACGGAGGCATCTGTGTCAGTCATAGGACAAGAAGCTCGAGATGGCTTTATTCGGGCTAGGATAGCTGCCAGGAATATAATGCCGGTGTTCAATACAAAGCGTGAATATCGCACAACAGTCGACCACTACGAACCAGACAATGATGATTAATATTGTAATAACCGATATGTGCATTAATTGTGCAATGAAGTGTCAACTTTTCAATATTACTAAACCTATTTAATGTTAGTAATAGGCTAATTATGCAAGTGCATAAACCAACACTTTTCAAAATACTGATTATATTTACTAATAATTTGGGTTTTCTTTCAAAAAATCACAAAATTATGAAAAATGTGAACTTTGGTAAAGGGCAGAAGGTGTTACTCAAATTAGAAAATAATTTTTGTGATAAGACTACCAAACAGGTAGCAATATTAGACTGCTATTAGAATTTATTGGGTTAAAAATATTTCTGTAAAAAAAATTAGTATAACTTAGTAAAATTTGCCATATATTGAAAACCTTCGGTATAGGGCAGAAGAAATTTTTAAATTCGGAAATATTTTTCGAGGAGAATAAACTAATAATTAGGCAACTTTTGGCCACTATTAGGATTCTGAAAAAAAAATTATTTTTTTTCACTCCACCCTACTCTATAGTTAGTTCGATTTGCACTGCTAAGAATGACTTGCTTGCCAAATTTCGTAAGGAGATATCACTTAAAATACATACATTTTTTCCTTTTATTTTGTTTTTTAAGATAAAAACATGGAAAGTGGATCTATTTTGGTAAAATATGTGGCCCTGAAAATAGCCTTTTTTTGTATATTTGGAGTCATGTCGACAGGTAAAGCCAGGGAAATCATACAAGGGGTGGTGTGCAAAGGTGCAAATCGCAAATTAGTCATCATCTGTATCAGAATCGTCGGATTCACCCAATTGGTTCAAGACGTTCTTGAATCAAATGATCCGAATTCCAATGGTCTTCTTCCACCTTTATGACGCGATTAATTGCCCTCTCCCAGTTTACTTTAGAAATACGGTCGATTGCTGCTGTTGTAGCCATTTCTACTTCATTTAATTTGAACGACGTATTATTACGCCGTACAGCTTTTTCACGTGGGATCATATCATTTCTATAGGGTTGAAATCATAGTGGTGAGGGGGCAGGCGAAGGACAGTGTGACCATGCGCAGCACCAAGAGTTTCAATGACGTAATTTTTGTGGGATGGTTTGTCTGTTTGACAAGGTCGTACAATTCTGGTCTCAACATATCTGCAGAGTTCGGAATTCCATTTTGATTCAGCCACTCAATCAAATTCTGTTTTATCGTGGTACTTGTTGGTGCTTTTTCTAATTCTACCGAATGATATGGTACGTTATCCATGATAATGACTGACTCAGGAGGGATATTTGGGAGTAGCTGCGTTTCAAACCATTCTTTAAAATGATCCCCCTTTATTTCGTCGTGGTAATCGGCCGAATTAGTTTTTGAACGAAATAGCAACTTCCCGTTTGTTACAAACCCATCCTTGCTTCCTGCGTGCAGTAATATTAATCGTCGCCAACAGGAATCTGTCGACCGCTGATTTTGTCCTTATCGTGCCACATCGTGTCTTTCACGTGATGTTTATTTACCCACGTTTCATACAAATAAACGAAAGTTTGCTCCGGTTTCTTACGCAGGCTTCTTAATTGGCGCAGGTAACGTCGTCTACTCGCCACAATTTCTGGCTTTTCAATATAAAACTGTCGCTGGTCAATTTTTCCCTAACGCATGCCGAGTTTCTTCATAATAAATTGTAGCGACGTTTTGCTGCCTTTAAAATTGATTTTGGCCTTAAGTTTCTCAAGAGTAAGGTTCAGTGTTGGGTACTAGTCCTCACGGTAAATTTCTACAACTGTAGCTCGGACAACAGACAGGTGAAATTCGTCCATCCCTGTTACTGGAGAACGCATCTTTTTTTCCCTTCCCGGCGATGTAAATAATGCGTCGGCGGCAGGAGCTCCAGCTTGGTTCGTTGCAGTGCGCACAATCTGGTTTACAGTTGAGGAAGACACACCTGTTGCTAACCCAGTCTGCACGAATAAATCCGCCTTGGCAGTCATGGTACCTTGCGATGCGAAGAATCTGTACACATTCCAAATTATTTCCCTGGCCTGAATGTGAAGAATTTTACCCCTTCTGAACGTCGATTTAGTCGCAGAACCAGACGCCATTTTGATGAACACAAAATGCCCGCTAAGCATTGAGGCTTGGTTTCGTATCCCAGCATGCAACGCGAACTTGCGACTGGAATGTGTAACCGATAAACGTTGCCATATATGGAGCGAAACGTCACACTATTCAGCCTTGTGCGTCATTTAGGCGTTGGTAATACTGCATCCTTTGCATGCCAGGCAGACTATTAGTGATGCAGCACTGTAGTTATTATGGATCTTTATGGAGGTAAGGAAACGACACCGGTCTTGCATAATCAAGCAGTCGTGTCACCCAAATTCCGAATGCACAGATTTTAATCAGAAAATCTCAAAAGGTAAAGCAATACTTTACGATTGCAGACCTGCGATTTGCATAAATCACAAGTGGGCACGGTTGGTAGAAGCTTTAAGGTCTTTAGCAAACCATGCTCTTAAATCTCGTACAGGGTATTTTGAGACAATTATACAGAGATTGTATTACAGATTTTGTTTCCATTGTGGAAACTGGTGCATTTGTTACACGATATGGCACCTCCCAATAGTTGCCAATTTGAAATGTAGTGAATTTCTAAACTTAAGGTCTGGTTATCCTGCACATTAACCACAGAAGGAGTGTAACTTAAAATCCTAAGATTAATTTAGCATAGGCAGCATTTTGTGGATTAAAGAATAATTCATTTAGAAACAGAATAAACACAAGTAGATTGAGTACAGATCACTGAGGAACTACAATGAAGATATCGACAGGAGTCGAACTAAATTTCTTACTGACAACTCGGTAGGTACGTTCAAAGACAAAGCCCTGGATCCAAGCCAGGAGTTCACCATTAAATCTAAAGAATGACACCTTATAAAAAAAATTTCTGTGCACCGCTGAGTGAAATGTTTTCTGAAAAATCAAACAAAAGGACATCACAGGTGATACTCTTATCAAAGTTACCAGTCCACTTGTCCATACCAATCTACAAGCGATGTACAGAAGAGCAACTGGGAAAAAAAACAAATATGGTGTGTGTTTTCCAAGTTACGACTATTACTGTGCTTTATCATTTCCCCTCAAATAATGGTGACCTTGAAAGGCACCACCAGAAGAGAAATGGACTGATAGTTTTTTTTGGGGAGGGGGGGGAGATCGGCAGTTTTTCCTTTTTTAAAAAAACAGGTGTAATTAGCAGTACTCCAAATTGTGTGTATCAATGACGAGCGCAGAGACAATGAAAATATAAGCAAGGGTAAGACTAATTTGGGGATCAATTTAACTATAAAATTATTAAAAAATTTGGTTCATAAATTTCCTTGGGCCTTATGTCATCTGGGAAAGTGTTCCTGTTGAACCAACTCAGTTTAGACGAATAAATAACAATTGTAAGTGGGAGAAGTATATCAGTCGATTCAAAAATCAAGAACCCTCCACCAAAGCAGGGGCCGAGATAATGTCTGGAATACATCCCACAGCCGCTGAAGAAAGCTGGTAGTTTCTTATGATCTGACTGGCCGTAAATGGCAGGGATTAATGGACCCCCTTTCCAGATAAACTTCTTCAGGCAAATGGGTTGAGTTCCACCACTCGTCGAGTGAATGGATAGTAAATAGCGTCTAGATTTTCTTTCTCGGGTTAATGGAATAATCTAAATCACGCAGTCGTTAATTTGGACCATCAACTGCATTTCACTTACTAAGTGTTTAGACTTTTTGTACAAGTGACAAACTGTGATTACTCTCAGCCAACTTCATGGAATATTGTTTCCATGCTGACAGTACAGTTTGCACTTTAGTATGGACACTAACTAAATTGACATTGTTCTGCATTATAACAGCAAGCATTAAAAAACTTGTTTAAATACTTTATAAAAAATCAGTAATCGGTTATTATTTATAGAATTATGTTTTTCTTTTCAGATAACTGGAACTCTGGTGTCCTATGCAGTGATTCTGTATCAAATGCAGTAGTAATCACAGATAATTACCTAGATGGATTTGCATATTGTGTTCTGCTTTACAGAGCCATAAACCCTACATACACGGCTCAAGAAATGGAGTTCTCGTAATCTTATGTTTCCAGGGCTATCAGCTCCGTCTTCACTGTTCAGTATCTCTTAGTAACAGCGTATCAATAGTGTTCATTTTTGTAGTTAAATTATTTGTACGTTAGGCATAGATATTTGACGAAATTGTCAACAATCATAGTAAGTGTAACAACATTAAAATACCTCCCGTTAATTCTGATATTATGCTTTCCCTTTTGCCAATTTCTGGTAGTTTCAAACACCTAGTGTTGTCGTATGTAGCTTATTATACAACACAGCGAGTGACTTTGAATTATGAGATTTAGATACTTAGTTTGGCAATGTGTTGAGACATTTGTAAACTTAAAACAAGGTGGGAAAGGAATGCTGAAAAACTGAACTGTCTATTTTTATATGAGGAATCTGCATACAAGGCATGAAAAGAGTGGTCAAGACATAATAATCGATCATTAGTTTAATCAGAAATTGCCCTACAGCTCCTACAAATAAAAAATTTCTATGAAACCAACATTCAAATTTGCCTAATTTTCAATAAAAACATGGGGCAGTATTAACAAACTGCACAAGGGGATTCCAAAACTACAGTGGGGAGGTTTCCGGATTGTGCGCTCGGGTTTCAAGTTGTCAAGTAGTTTATGCTTAACATAAGGTAACCTTAATGTGTCTTCAGGCAAGCGTGAATAATCAGGGATCAGGGAGTAAAATCGCGTGTTTCTTGGGTGAATCAGATTTCTGTATAAAAGCGAAAGTAATTAGGTTCAGTTTAAAGAAATGCAACTTCTGCTTAAATTCTAACAAAATTGTTTGAGCGGTGTTATTCATACATTAAAAGGCTGAACTAAAGCACTAGAAGCCAATGTTTTAATGCTCGTGACACTGAATCAATGCAATTTTTCTTTACTCTAGACGCTCAAAAGAGGTAAAACACATTTCAACGAATTTGCTTTGTCGTTTTAGTGAAAGCCTTTCAATTTTCAGCGTTACGAAAATTTATTTGTATTCTCTCTTATCTAATGACCATAAAGCAATTGTTTAATATTTACACTTTTAGCATAACTAGATTGATTAATGTGGACTTAACCGTTTCTTAAGATAACATCCTAATCGTATTGATCTAATATTAACAAAATTGTTGAACGGTGTTACGCCTATTAAATTTACGATAAAAGCAGCAACCCTATTTTTGCAGTCAAGATGACGCGTGATAAATCAGCCAACAACGCTTATGCCTGTTGCTTCTAACATTAGCAAGCACACCTGTTTTTAGACACGATGAAAAACGCAACAACACACAACAAGGCGTCCACTGTCTTTCAGCGTGTTTCAACTGTGGTTCCTCACCCTAAAAAGCACAAAAAGACCAAAAATTGTGATAGTTCAGCATCAGTAGAGTACCGTGATAAAGTACTACGAGCTTTAAACTATTTATTTTATCTTTATGGTATTAAGTTTTGTCGTTCTGATGTACGTAGTAACGAATGTAGTTGTCAAGTAGTTACATTTCATTTTCACTTTGCATTTCAAGTTATTGGTTGTTTTCTGATGACAAGCAGTGCAATTGTTACAGTTTACTACTATGGTATTGCATCAGTGGCTATGATGACCTCGTTCATTTTAAATGGACTTATGTCAATTTCATGTGCTTTCCTTTTCCGCGGTAAACAATTAAACAAGTTCAGTGATTTGATGCTGACATTGTTAAATATGTCAATGAGCTACGACAACAACTGCAACAGTAGGACATTGTACCTACGTTTTATTGGAATGGTTATAACACTTTACATTGTGAACACGATTGTCATAATATTGATTATAACTGCAGGCATCCAAACTGTAGAGGAACCTTCTTTTCGTCAACATGCACTTGTAATGTTTCAACTGATTGGTTTGGATTCCTTTCCTTATTATCTGCCAGCTTCAATCATAACTACAAGCGCTGTGTATGCTTTTTTTACTTACAATTTTGTTAATGCTGTACTTAGCGTTCTAGCATTTTGCTTTCACATGATTATTGTTTGTTTCAAGAAGTTTAACGAAGAAATCAAAAACTGTTCCGGCAATCAGTTGACAGTAGATTACGTTGCACGTGTGCGTACAAGGCATGAACGTCTTTGCAAATTTGTTCACGAAATCAATCAAGTTCTTTCACCTTTCCTTTTACTTCTGTTGTCCGGGATTATGGTGAACATCATCTTCACTGTACGAGTTTTCAAAACAAACAATGAAACTCCAGCATATTTTAAATATTTCACCGGTCTTTTAGTATCTGTGCTTATAAGAGATGTTTTAAATATCTATGGATTGTGCTACATTGCAGCTGAAGTAAACACACAAGTAAGTTGATACACTTCCATGTTCACCATTATACCAGCGGCAGTTGATGTAGTAAAACAAGATGGAATTGTATCATAAACAGGGCAAATTCAATGGGGGGAATGAGGCTTAATGGCGCGTCGACAGCTTGGTCATTAGCGCCAACCTCAGTCACAGTGCAGTCGCACCGGGTTGCCACTGCACCACACAATGGCAGACAAGATTATTAATATTTTGTGACCGAGGTGACACTCTTAAAATATTGGCTCAAAATCGTTATGCTATGCCAACTTTTAGAAGATTCGTACCTGACCTAAAGTACTCCTATTTCCTAGCAGTGCGTGTTGTAGTGGATCGTGCACTGCTATATGTTAAAGGTTGCATACAGACCACGATATATTTAAAAGGAATAAATTTAAACTTTATACGGTTGCCAGTATTCTCACAATCTTAAGAGACAAGCAGGTAGACAAACGCCAAGTTCAGTCTAGTAATAAAGCATCGCTATATATTAATTGTCATTAATCGTCATTAATTGCACGTACTATTCCATCTTTAGTATGCATTGTGCTTTTATATTAATAGTCTTCGACAAATCATTAATACGAAAGGCTCCCTTTGTCTTCTTTGTAGGCCCATGAGTCACTTGAATATCTGGTCACAGCAATTCCAACAAAGCACGAACGGAATGGACGAACAAACAAGGTAAATGTCTGACATCAACGCTTCTTTATTTCCTCTGATGATGAGCAAAAGTTATAGTTTAGTATCATATCGATTTTGTTGCTGACTCGTGTTAGTTTTTTTTAATTATTTGTTAAAGTGGCGCTCAAACAGTTTAACTAATGGCAGATATCATATATATCAATTAAAAATTGACTGAACTCCTTTTAAAATTAAGGATACTATTCCCTTTGTACACAAATAATACCAGCTGAATGTAAGATAAACGCCATCTGGCTAGCATAATATCACACACTTTTTTAAAGGTCATTTTGACATAAGAAAGTCAATAATTAATAAAACGACAAGCCATAAGATGCACACGCATACACTAAAAAGTGACTTTTCGGAATAGTTTCATTCCGTTATCAAGCAGAAATTTTTTCAGCAAAGACCTTTTGGGGTTGTCTTTTTATTAACTATTTTCGGTGCTCGTACCTCAATCTTATAACAAAGTCACTCAGCAAGATGTACGGTGTGTAAACAACCGTATTTTTTAAAGGATCTCCCATGTTTTGTGTGTTTTATTGAATTGCTAGTACTTTTACCATCTGTAATGCTTGTGAACACTTCGGTCATTGTCAGTGGCGCAACGAGGAATTTTTTGGGTGAGGGCAAACAAATTGGATTTCAGAACAGAGTCCGATAAATTAGCTAAGGGGTCAAGGAGGGAAGGGGTGCTTGCTTCAAGGCCCTCGGAGCTCTGTAAAACAACTGAGTGTCAGCAGTTATAGGCCTTTGAAATGTTTAAATAGCCAATATTCATCTTTTATTTTCAATTGCAATAAATGCTTCATTTTTTATATGTTACCTTCCCTTCAGGGTGCCACATCGGTCTTTGCACTGTCATTTGCTGTTTGTATGCCTTCATTAGGTATAACCAATATCATGACCGAAAATTGAAAGTGTGCTTCTTGTATTAGAGAAATTCTATGCGTCACGCGGCATTTATCCACTACTTATTTTGCAGTAAAAACTAATGTTTTTGATTCATTGCAACTGATATTGAAAAAACAACGGATTTACAAAGAACAAAACAAAACACGTTGAACTTCCTGTATGAAGTCCTGTTTTCATTGGATATTCCCTGATATATTCACTCTCAATGAAATCTCTTGGATTCCAAATCTTTGAGATATGTACTGGGTGCCCAATAGAATAAGTACTACATTTCCATGTGCATTATTAAGCACTTCAGCTTGCGTTGAAAATAATATAATATCGTACGGGTGCGTCGCTTACGTTTTGGACCAATACAGCAATAACAGATTTCGCTTTCTGGAAAAATCTAATTCATTTTGCAATGAGGGATCTATCTGTTTTGTTTGCTTTCTATATACAAACATTTCACGAATTTCTCGGAAACTGTTACCGAGTGTTCTTTCATTTCACACTTTGACAGAGATGAATTTGTCAGTTGATCGACCAGATACTTGATTATTGGACGAATACTGGCGGAATATGGAGCCTGTAAGTTGCACTACCCTAAATTACGGGCATTTTAGATTTTATCTGACTTACAAAATCTAAACTGTACAAATTCGTATGCGTGTACAAACACTGAGAATCTCATTTTTTGGAAACGCTTATGAGTCAGACTCTTTTTTGACGCATTAATGACATCAGTGGTTTATTTATTGTTCGCTACTTTCGAGCGAACTGCAAGCCTGATTTCTTTATTTTGTCATCTTCATTTGAAAGACTACATTCCCGCACCCCCCTCCTCCTACGCACCTCTTGCCGGGGGCGGGGGTGAAGTCTGACTACATTACGTAACGTTTTTTTATTCTCTCTCGCTCTTTTGGAGAGGATGAGGGGTCTTACCAGGAGAAGAAATGGCCGTATTCCAAGTGCCGAAATTCCAAATACAACCTTAAGACTCTTATGGGACACTAAAGTCTCTTCGTCCTCGACGCTAACCAGGGTTTAGTCAGGTCCCCAAGGCGTTGCGTCTTAGTCCGGAATTCTAGGAAATAGAGTAGCTTAACTCATTTCTGTGCCTATCTGTAATGAGAGTAGAAAGCATACTCGAAATAATAAACTTAAAAATACTCGAAATAGTGTACTGTTTAATAAAGTTTATGACATTATTTGGAAGTACATTTAGATCGAACTCATGATAACCTTTAGTATCAGGTGTCTCTTAAAAAATGTTACTTTCAAATGCTTAACAGTAATTCCTTTTTCATAACTTTTTCAGAATGCAGATGATGCAAAATTTGGCATTATATTATTCACACAACGACTGATTGGAACTAGCATTGGAATAAGTGCCTCCAATGTCTTTATGATCAACAAAAGTTTTCTTCTTACAGTGAGTACTGAGTGTCGCCAGTAGGAAATAAAGAATATGTAGTACTACGTATGTTTTATTTATTTTCACCTGGTATTGCTTTATTTCAATACAAGAAAAGGAAAGCTCTTTTTTATGAAGTCTCTGACTCATGTTGGAAAGAAGTAGCCAGCACACAATCGGAACACCATCCAAACACACAAAATTGAAATTTCCTTATTACAACATCTGGTTGTCAACCAAAACTAAGAAACTCATGCCATGGTCAAGAACAAGGATGTAAAAACACAGCAACCGTGTTTAATAACAACATCAGAATAAAATGCAAAGGAATAAAATAAAATAAATTATAAATAAATATAAAACTAAAGTACCTAAGCTGATGCAATAATTATCGACTATAAGGGGACCAGACCTCACACTTGCAGAAGCAGGAGAGAAGTCAGTCCCATTCTGTTTTGGTGCTTTTGCTTTGAAATATTGTTTGAGTCAAGTTACGACTTTTTAAAACGCTGACTGTCGTAAATGTCGTACAATTGTAACTTAACATGTGTTTCGTTTTACAACTTATTTCATTATTCATATCGTTTTTTTTCAAACAAAAATTAATAATTTTCTCTTAATTTTTTAGGTAACTGGAACCTTGGTGACGTATGCTATTATTCTTTACCAAATGCCGTAACCTGGTGTGCAAAACCAATCCAGCTAGCTACGTATGGGAATTTAAGAATAGCGTTTCAGCGAATATTACATTTACCGACTGAACATTTTCTCACAACAAAAACAACCCACCTGTTCATCAAATGTCTCTATGTTCTTGACGAACTGTCGGCTTATTTTTACTTCTTGCTTAAAATTTTTACTTCTAGACCCGGATTTGTGCACGAAATAGGAATTAATTGAAATGGTTAAAAGCTTTTAAATATACATGCTACTGGGAACATACAGCATAGTAACTGTTCATTCAGGCCGAAGGACCAACCGACTGTCATTATGATAACCCACCCTAAGGCAGTAGTTCACAGTCAGTTGTTGTCCGTAGCAATTCGTAAGACTTCATATTTTTCGTAAGCGTACTGACGTCATCCTTTGACTGACCAATTGCTAATAACTAGTTGCGAACTCGATGGGAGACATGCAAGATGACGGCAAAGACAACTTCGAAACTTCGAATAGTGCTCTTTCATTGCCTTCACGAACATTTCTACACCGTGCCGATTACAGAGAGCTCCATCTGATTTTTAACCAGTGCGACAGGCGTAGTATTAGACAATTACAGATTACTCTGATATGCTATCTGATCATTTTCCAAGCGGGTATTTTCATAGGTAATATCCTGAGCGCAAAGGGTGTTGTCGATATTTTTTTTGGAACACTTAAGTTTTCGACTCCATTAAACTCACGAGTGC